>VMDR010005385.1:0-51674 GCA_007922815.1 Macrotus californicus
TCTACAAATTTTTTAACTGTTTTATCCTAGCTATTATTGCTTTTCTGAGCATTTTTTCTAATTAGCAAGATAAAATCTAAAAATTAAAGCTTCAATCACTCTAATGAGAGGATGACTGAGAAACTAAAGTTTCTATTATTTCAAATCTAGTCAAGTTTTTAATTTAATATACATATCTTCCAGTATCAAAATAATAAAATAAACAATAACACTCATTCTGATGAGAATCTATGTTTTTGGTTTTTTAAATTTTATTTATTTCTTTATTTTTAGACAGAGAGGAAGAGAGGGAGAGAAACATTAATGTGTGGTTGCCTCTCGCATGTGTTTAATTTTAATTTTTATTTTTATTAATGACTTATTGTTTATGCTATTACAGTTGTCCTAAACTCCCCCCACCTCCCCTTCCACCCAGCCCGCCCCCTCCGCTTCCAGTCAATCCCTGTTGTCCGCGTCCATGGGCTCTTCATGTATGTTCTTTGACTAATCACTTCACTTCTTTCAATCAGTCCTCACATTCCAGTTCCTTCTTACTACTGTCAGTTATTCCACGATTCTATGCCTCTGATTCTCTTTTGCTCATTAGTTAATTTTGTTCACTAGGTTCCTCTTATAGGTGAGATCATGTGGTATTTGTCTTTTACCACCTGGCTTACTTCGCTTAGCATAATGCTCTCCAGTCCCATCCACGCTGTCACGAAGGGTAGGAGCTCCTGCTTTCTTTCTACTGTGTATGCTTTTGTTTTTATTATGCAGAAATGACACAGCGGTCTTTTCCACTGATAGTAAGAGCTGTGACTGGCTCCAAAATATCGTAGCCAGCTGCAAGACCAGAACTCAATTTAAAAGGAAATTCTCTTTTTTTGGAGGTCTAAAACCTTCGACTAGAGCACTCATGACTTGTTTTAAACTTTTTAATAACAAACACACGGTATCTTCCAAATCTAAAAATCAGAAGAGTAAACCTGAAGGGAGGCATGGTCTGGAATGTTTTCTTTTTATATTCGCTAGGATGCCTGGCCTCATCCTGCCATCAAGGTCTCAGGCCTGGACGAAGCCACCAGGGCCTTATTCTAGTTGTGCTTGTGGTGGGGGCCATCTGGTGGCCAAAGGGGGAAGATTATCAAAGGGGTCTCCCGTGCCTGCATCTCAAGGCTTTATTTAAACTTGTGCAAAGGATTTTGCAGTTTCTCCAACGTGCCTCGGGCTAGTGGAAACCTTGTTAAGATCTGTTCCAACTTGTAGCTGCCACACGGTTAATTCCTGGTTCAAAGATAATCAGGGAATAGGGAAAGAAAGCCTGCAGTCAATTAGGCATTCTAAACATCTTAGAAAAAGTTTTGGAAGAAGTCAGCTTTAGAAGAGTCTGACTTTAGAAGTAAGGAATGCCGACAGAGCCCACATCCTCTGGGCCAGAGAGATGACCAAGGAGGCCTCTGAATACTGAAAGTCCTCAAAAGTGCCCTTGTCAAAATGCAGAGCCATGAGAGCAGTCCAACCCTCTTCTTCTCAAGGAAGGGACAGTGTCCCAAGGAGCTTTCTGTCCCAGTCTGTGGAACTGGAGTAGCCACTGGGTCCCACAGGACCCCATCCATTACCAGGGTGCCCACAGGGACCACCCCGCTGCTGGCGCCACCTGGGACACATGAACCTAGGTGAGAGCCCGCAGCCCACAGGAGGTTCCCAGTCACTGCTCCTCCACTTGTACCGACTGGAAATTCGCTGTTGTCCCAACACTACCTCTACCTGCTCAACACAGTCCATGATGTCAACTCTGACGAACCTTAGCTGTAAACAGACTTCATGTGAAGCAATTTACTGAAACGGGTGACAAGGAGAGAAAGAACTGTTAGATACTATCTAACATTTATACTGCTCACCTGGGCAACAGGAGTCTGTGTATAAGTACTCTAAGAATGACAAGAAGGTCTCTTTGGAAACACCGTAAACTGGAACCAGAACACTCTTTGCTTCCACGTAATTCCCATTGAACATGGCTGCCATCACCTCGCAGCGTGCCACCAGGATGGCCCGATGGGCTGGCACCGTCGTACCTGCATGGTTCCAAAGGGAAACTAAGTTAAGTGTGATGGATGAGCTGGCAGAGTTGCTGCTCTGGCAGTTTCCCTTGTGAGTAGACTGCTACCGCATTAGGCACAGCTAGGCTGATACACGGAAACCAAATCTGGGGGTAATGGCCAGCATTAATTCAGAGACTTTTTAGTTTTTCACTGATTTTAAAGAGTTCGAAAGTGGACTTGGAAACCAACAATTTGCAAGTCAGGCAATTATCTGTTACTACTTTATATTTCTTGATGATAGAAACCCTGAACAATTTTTGCTTCATGCGTTTATAATGAAATACCTATTCTTTTATCCTTTCCAACTGGCCTGAAACACCACTACCCACCCCTGCCCGCACGCCTCCCAAGGAAACGACGCCATTCTTCTTTTGGCCAACTCACAGGACAGTGCTGGCCAGGCTACCCCGTAGCAGACACAGAAAGTAAACCATCTCTGGCCTAAGCAGTCTCTTTGTGGAGCCAAGGAGAGCATTCCAGATCTTACAGAAACTTCGGGAGGGGATGGCTTAGTCCTCCTGCTGTCTCCCCAGGGAACCGCTCCTTCCTAAATGAGCAACACCTGCTTCTGGGACAGCCACAGCTACTGCAAATTTTAAAGGCCCCTTAGTCTATACCCTTCACCGAAGCTCATTAAACTAAACTCACTCTCTAGTGAAAACTTCCCCGGCAACTGTGTCACCACACCAAACCCCAGAAGGGACATGTGTCTCCCGGGGCCTGTGGGTGGAGAAGCAGTTCTTACTACTCTCACCAAATTGGGAAACCAGGAATCCACAGCCAGCCTTCAGTTTAGTCTAGGTCGGTTCAACAAATCATTACCCAGCACCCGCCACGTGCCAATCGCCACGTTAAGTAGTGCAGATACGAAGATGAGGAAGACAAGCTACCTGGCTTCAGAGAGGCCAAGCTTTTGGTTTGGTGGAAGATGCCACAGCCAGTGTGAGTGACAAAGATGTCACCTTCCAGAAAGTAACTCTATGAGCCAAGCCACCCTCCCGTGACCAAGAGTCTTCACCTATGCATCCCTAAAATCTCCTACTCTTCTCTAAAATATTTACAATGATTGGTTTCTTCACTCTCTTTAAAGCCAAGCAAAACATCTTTTATCTCAGAAAAGAGTTCCATCTAAGCCCTGTGGCTTTCTCCAGAGCTACTAACCCCTCAGAAGCCACAAGCAGCTCCCAACACTGCCAGTTTGAGCTCATTGCTGGCAACCTGACTTACAAAAGCACACCTCCCCCAGGGGCAGGGAGAAGGTGCTGCAGCGAGCAGCCAACCAGGTGCACACACACCTGCTCGCAGACATCCTACCCTCCCAGCCCTTTCCCCTCCCTGTCTCTTCGCCTGTAGGCTGCCGGCCCTCAATATCAGTATCCATCTAGAGAATAACCAGCTTCTGTACTCAGAGGGTGCTGTATACATGTACACAGATGTATACAGCAATTAACAAAGAACTCAAACACGTAGTGCAATTTGACTCGCAATTTTAAGGTTTTAATATCTTAAATTGGGTACCATGAAAAAAAAAAAAGGAAAATTAGAAGCATCGCATAAACAAATTAGATAACCTTTCACTTGGGTTGAGCAAAAGGATTTAAGATTGGCCAAAAATACCAAGTGGGTAGCGGATGGGGAAGGAATTTGATAAGTAACCTTGGAATTTTAATAGAAAATTTCCATTGATACGTGGTTATAAAATTAGCAACAAAACGTTCAATACCCTAAAGCATTTTCAAGTCAATTTCAACCTTAGAATTTAGTTTAGAAAACCATTATACCTTCAGTTAAGAAAATATCAACTTCTGTTTCTCACCACTTTAAACTACTATTTTGGTATTATAAACTGTTGTATTGTGGAACTGTAACACAGTATCTGTTTGGCCACATTTTTAAACATTGTACACAAACTGTATCAGCACACAAACATTGTACAAAACTTGCTAAATAAACATAATGCGTGTTTATACTCCAAACAGCAATAGGATAGAGCTGAAGAGTTACTCAGGGAGGAAAAAAGACATCAATTTTTCTAGTTAAAAGACAAACATGTTCTTTGAAAATGTCAAGGCCGAAAGTGTCTTTCCTCTGTAGTATCTAATTGCTGTGACAGTTTTAAGAAACTTTTTTTTAAGGAAAGCAGTTATAAGAGTGAAACAAAATTTAAAAGCCCAAGTTTTCTAGTAATTTTGCAGTGATTATCCAAGATTTTTATTATATACTAAAATACTATATTTGTCATTCCTTCTTCATACTACTTGCCAAGTTTTAAAAATAAGTTTTAGAAATGTTTTTTGTTTTATTCTAAAATAGAAAACTTGCCTAGCTCAAGAGAGATTTAGAATATGTACTACTTCAGTAAACAGGAACAGAACGTAAACATATTCTTCAGGAGGCAAAGACTCAAATGTCAAAAGGAAATTCGTGTCTTTCTGTATCAGGCTTAAGTGTTTACCAAGACTGGTTTCAGAACTGCTACAGTCGCTTCTCTAGAAATTATCTCATGGAAAAAGACACCAGCCCAAACAACAAACTGGCAGGGGGGCTGGTATTTTTTTGATGACTGTCTAGTCCAGGGATAGGAAATAGGTTTTATATCCTGTGTCACCTCCAGCCAGCTGCTGCTGATGGCCTGGAATGTTAGAAAAGAAGGGTGAGGAGGCTCTAGGTGCAGGGGACGCAGTGCATCGATCCACCTGTGCTGGCTGCCATTGCAGGCCTCCAGCTTCACCTCTACACACACCACCTGAATCCCTGACCACTCTGCCAGGTGGAAATGAGTAACCCCATTTTACAGGTGAGGGAAGAAAGGATCAGAAATGTAGAGCAACACAGCAAACCTATTATATGGTAGATAAGCATCCAAGCAAGATCCAAACCAGGCCTTTCCACTCCCACCTCATCAAGCTTAACACTACAAAGGACCTTTCCAGAATCTATATGCTTTACCTTCTTCTTCACTTCGCAAATGAGGAGACTTAAGGCCAGACATGTTAAGTGACTTTCCCAAGACACACTGGCTGGGATGCAAAGCCAAGGCTGGAGCCAGGGCTTCAGAACAGGGCTCAGCCTCCTCAGGAACAGACAGCACTACTGCCTTCTACACCCTGGCGGCTGCCCTCCCCACACTCTTCACAAGCTAGGCTTGTCTCTCCTCTAGGTGATGCCAGAGAAACTGTGGCTGGACCTGCTTCCACCCATCCTGCTTCTCTTTGCTCCTGACTCCCTTGACGGCCTTGGTTTGGGAGCTGGAGAGGTGCCAGAGAGAGCCACAGCGGCAGGGCATGTGCACAGGCACCCGCCCCCCAGCCCTGCAGATCCCCTCCTCTGCACTGGTGGGTGTAAGCAGCGGCCTGCAAGGGTCCACAGGTGGAATCAAGGAAGAAAAGCAAGAGATTATGAGGAGAAAGGATTCTGCACATTGCTGCTTATTTCTTTTCTCTTTATGTAACCTATTTCCATGTGTCACATATTCCCTTTGAAAATCTCCTCAGTGGTTTACACTGATACAATGTTTGGTGTCAATGCCTCCTGTGCAAATTAAAAGCAGGTGTTAATGACCTGCATGGAAATCAGCAAATTTAGTCTCTTGTTAGCTTTGTTTTATTCCAAATCGGGTTTTATGTACTCCAAGGTCACTCCTATTGTCCCATTCTCAGTGTCATAAGCAAATGTAGCCTCTTGTTAGCTTTGTTTTATTCCAAATCGGGTTTTATGTACTCCAAGGTCACTCCTATTGTCCCATTCTCAGTGTCCCAAGCTCACACTGCAGACAGAACTGACTGTAGCTTATCAGAAGGCGCTTTGGATAGTTTCCAATTCACGGCTTGTCTTGGTAAGTGGCCAATTTAAAAGTAAAATGGATCTTTCTGGGGAAAATTTTTAAAAAGTAAACGACTGTTAGCTGCATACGTTTCTACCATAATACAGAATTACATATTCCTTTTAATAATAGCCCATCCGAAGTTCTACTTAATTCATTTAAAAACAACTCCTTCTATCCTTGCATAATTGAAGGTAGCTGACATTTCATTTTTAGGATTATGTTTTTAATCTACTAAAGTGACAAAATTATCCAAGTGAATAATCAATAATGGGCATTATTTTAGCTCATCTTAATTAAACTTAGGTAGCATTACTTTCCTACAGAGATACAGAGCTCCTGGTTGCCCTGGTGACAATTCTGCGTGCTGGAGGAAAACCGCAGCAGTATCCACGGATGCCTGATGTGAGCCAGGCCTGACACTCTGCCCATGCTTGGTTCCTTTTGCTCAAATAAAAAGAAAGAGGGTGGAAGAGAATAAACTAGAGGTAATATAATTTTAAGGGGGCTGGTTTTAGACGATTCAAAAACTAGGATCTTAAAGAAATACACAAAAATATTTATAATGGGGTTATATTAAAGATCACCCCATCCCTTGCTCATCCATACAAATTAATGAAATATATAGTAAGAAAATATAAATTTCATTTCTTTTTTTAATAAAATGCTTCATTTCTCTAGAAGATTTTGTTGAAATTCAGTGTTAATCTATTTCCTGCAATAGAGAAATGTCATTCTTACATCCAAAATATTCAAAGCTGAAACAGAAAGGTAAGAAAACAAGAAATAAAAGTGAATGATAAACTGTAAAAATGCAGCATACCTTGTATTTCGAAGACAACATCAGCAAGCATTGGTTTATTCAGGAAAAACTTGAGGGAAGTGTTATAAAACCACAGAGGTTTTCTGGCTTGATAGGTTTTGCAATTTCTTAGGCAATTAATCTATAAGTAAAAACGAAAACACAAGGGTAAATGTTACACAAAAATCTTTGACATACGTGGGCTGAGTAGAGAATCTGGGAGATTGTGCTGAGTGTTTAAGGGATCCTCCCTGGAACCCTGACCACCAGCTCTCACAGGGCCTCACCCTCCAGGACGGGGTCTCCGCCCTCTCAGGGAGCAGCACTGTGCTGTGCGGGCTCACAGCGGGGAATGCTCTAAGTGAGAACTCGATTCCATGGCTGAGAAGCCATGGGGTCCTGAATCCCTGGGTTCTCTGTTACCTGGGAAACAGACAGCAGCCATCCAACCTCATGTGAATGCCTAGAAAAAATGTTTACAAATGCAATCTGCTCATTTGTTCACTAATTCAGAAAGTACATACACAAAAATTCAATTTACAATTTAAAAAAATACCCATTTTTCCTTATCACACCATGTCCTACTAGATCACTGTTAAAATACCCAAGAGTGATGAATTGATTCACCTCCACCATGATCTACAATTTTATAATTCTAAATATCACCCCCACCCACAGCAGGGACAGCTGAAACCTGTAAAAGGTTGCCAAGTCTCTGACACGGAGCCCAGAGAACCTCTCACATGACTACACCTGTCTGTCCTCTCACAACCATTCGCTCTAGCTGGTGGCCTCCAGTCATGGTGCCTTTGTCGGACCTGGTGGTCTCCAGTCTTCCCCGGCTCCCAGCTCAGGATCTGCTGCTTTATCATTTCTGTCATCTTTCTGACATCCCAGGAATCAAGGGCCAGCCCCTCTTCCCTTACCCCCCCCCCTTCTACCCATATCCGCTGGTGAATCTCACAACTTCAGCCTGTGGTGAACTCTGACCTCTGCTGGCCTAACTGGGGAATAAAGATTTATTCCTAAAAAAATAAAAAACACTCAACTAAGCATACAATTTTAGCATTAAGGATAAAGGTCACCTACTCCCTACTCTGGATTAATCTACTATGGTGGGAAGTTAAAACATTTGGTGAGGAGAAAACAACATTATCCTTCCTTACAAGGAAAAAGAAAACACTCCAGAATGCCAT
The DNA here is from genome assembly GCA_007922815.1 of Macrotus californicus. NCBI lineage: Eukaryota > Metazoa > Chordata > Mammalia > Chiroptera > Phyllostomidae > Macrotus > Macrotus californicus. Next base: position 7,903 of record VMDR010005385.1, read on the forward strand.
CTGTGAGCAAGACAGAAGAGCAAAACAGGACCATACAAATTCTGGTCCCACAGAAAACATTCTGATTCTATACCTTATGTATGTTAATACACACTGAAGGAACTGATGAAAAGGACTCAGGTGAGTACCACACATTAAAGAGACTAAGTCAAAAGCATCACAAAACTTGAGAGCTAGCAGGAGCCTTAGAAATCATCCAGTCTATCGCTCATTTTTTAAAAATCCTCACCCAAGGATATGTTTACTGATTTAGAGAAGAAGGGAAGAAGGAGGGAGAGAGAGGGAAAGGGAGAGGGAGACACGGGGGGGAGAGAGAGAGTTTGAAAGCAAGGGAACATTGATTTGAGAGGGAAACACTGATCAGTTGCTTCCTATGTGCGCCCTAACCAGGGGTTGAACCCACAACCTAAACATGTGCCCTGACCTGGGATCCAACCCCTACCTTTGGGGCGCAAGACAACACTCCAACCGCCTGGCCGCCTAGCCAGGGCTACCTCTCATTTAATAGAAAGCCCCGAGAAGACTTGCGCAAAGCCACAAAGATCATTTGTGGCAGCACAACTTAAATGTACATTTTCTGATTCCTAGCTCAGTGTCACACCCCTGTGTCACATTTAATGGACGAGAAAGACCCTTACCCTGGAAAGCACAGGAAGCAAGCACAGAAGAACGCTTCTTTCCTCCCATGCAGAAGAGGGAATCTGGTTCAATCTCATGGGCTCACAGCCACTAGCCTCCCCTTCCCCAATAAGAATTCATTTTATTCTTAGTACTCAAAGGAATGAGTGTTCAGAATCAAACCCAAGGAAGGCTTGGCTTAGAACAAAAGGCAACACTTCTGTCCTAACCATTCACATATAAAGGTTATGAGTTTGTATATTATAAATACTGTGTAGATGTATATTATACATGTATGTATATGAATATGTGTGTGTGTGTATATACATATATATACATACATACACACACACACACACACTTTTCTTGCCACCTATGCCTTAAATGAAAGGGCAGAAGTTTGGAGAGCACACAGATGTACATGACATACATTTTCACTGGTGTATGAACTAGTTATCCAGAGAACTTTTGAAAACGGAACACAGGTTGTGTGCACATTTATGCAGAAGCATCATTTAGTTGATTTAGATTGCAAGGGAGCTGCCCCCGTGCCACACCCCTGTAAATCTGGCCGCCTCTGCTCATACTTCAACGTGTTATTGGAACAAGAAAAGAAAGGTCCTGCCCTTAATTTAAAAAGTGTCCCTTTTCTCAATTACAGAATAGTCAGGAATCTTCATTAAAAACTAGCACAACTTTACATTTTAAAAATATTAACTTAAATGTTAATACTTTCGGTTGTATAACTGATAGTCATCTGTATAAAAATTAAAGAAATAATTTTTCTTACATTTAATATAAACCTATATTCTGCTAGGCATCGCACATAATTTACCTTTTTATCTACTATAGCCAATTTATTTATCACAGAATCTGAAATAAGAATACACTGGCTAAATTGTGCAATATTGTTGTTTTAAAATGTAACAAATTTACTTTTAAAACCCTTACAGACACTATACAATCTAAACGACAAAAGATTTAACGTGCACAACTATTTGACCATACAGGAAGTCTGTATTTTTAGAACCTGTGAATCTCACACTTTTGAATCTATGTTAGATGAAAAACAAGCCTTTTAACCATTCACTGGCTCAGAGACCTCTGAGAACCCTTGAACAGGCGCACACAGAGGCGGCCCTGCTCCTGGACACCCCAGAGTGTCAGGGGAGCACTTTGGAACACGGGCTCCACAGTCAACACTTTAAAGACATGACCTTCACGTATCTCAATTCTCTTACATGAATTGAAATGGGAGGCAATGAGAAATCATGTGTTTACATTGAAAATATTCAAATGGCAAAAATATGCTGAAGAAAAATATTTGCATATTATTGAGTCTTTGTGGGTCAACGTTATATTCATTATAGTATACCACTTATAATTCAGAGAAAGTCAAAGTAAACTAACAATAAACTAACTTACCTTTCCTGGTGTTTTTAAAATGCATTTAACTTTCTCAATTACATTTGAAACATCCCCAGAATCTTTCAACTTCTTCCTGATATCTTCTTCCAATTCTTCCCACTGGAAAGCACCTGTAAACAAAGGAATATATATTGACTATTTCTGTTAATGTAGGGAGAAAAAGAAATATAAGATATCAATGTTCCCTCTTTTTTCATAGTCTAATTTTTCTTTACCAAATATACATCCTTGTCATTACACTAAAACATTTACACAGCTCTCACGTTTAAAAAAAATTAGTTTGCCTTCCCCTAAATTCTTCAAAAGCTAGTCTTCCTCCTTGGACAGCTGCTACCTCCCTGTAGTAGGTGGTCAGCTACTGATACCTGCAATGGCCAGAATCTGAGTTACCACCACACATGGTCCAACACCCAAATTATTTACTCGCCCTGTGATCTTTTCTAAGGTTGAATTAAATCGTACTAATCATGGAGAGCAGTGGCTGCCATCAAGTAGAGGAGCAGGCGGTGGGAACAGAATGCCGTCAGAAGGTCTCACGCGTTGGCTGGGTCACATTCGGACATGTCTACTGGCCAACCAGAAGACAGGGAGCAGATAATTTTCTGATGAGCTACATGACCCTGGCACTGGAGCAAAATCACCCCACTTAGTCCCTCTCTCCCTATCTTTAAACCCCAACCCACTTCCAAGTTGCCTCTTCCTAGGCTCACTTTGCTTGTGTCTCACACTCTTTCACAGCCCCTCTCCCTCACTGTCTTAAGAAATTCCTATAGTGCAGTCAGCAAAAGCTCACCTTTTCCCCAGGCACGGGCCTGAAGCAGCCTCCCTGCTCCCTAGCGGCCTTTCCCTCACGAGACCTACCCCTTACTCAATGCTGGTATGTTTCCAAAAGTACAACTCTGATCACAATATTCCGATTACCCTCATCCACCCCATGGTTTAGTCCTAACTTCTAAAAACATAACTAAAGAAGATGTGGTATCAGTGGGCATAGTTGGCGGACCACGTTTCTAGTTCTATGTCTGCCATTAATTACTGGTGTGACTTTAAAGCAAGTCACTTCACCTCTCTGGGCACCTCGGGGCCCTCTTTCATCTCCTCTCACTCTCTCTCTTCTGATGTTTCCCTTTATGTATCCAGGACTCTACCAGATGCCTTCATGGAGCCTGGGGAGTGCAGAGGGCACGTAATAAACAGGCATGGAAGCAATGAGGTCAGGCAGTCGCAGCCAGCCTGCACCCATGAGATCCAGAGCTGACCTGAAGAGTCAGAGTGGTGACAGTCCCAGGCCTCCAGACAATGGAGCCCTGCAGCTCTGGGCACTTTCATGTATCTTTAAACTTCTGCTCCCCTGACCTTCACGATGACTACAGTGTATCCTGGGGGGTGGAGAGGAGGGAGGAGAGCCCTGATTTGAGGCCTTTGCTATTTCTGTGGTATAAATACTCCCACCAGGACCATATTCGAGCTACCAACATGAGGGCGCAGAACACAGCATGGGGAATAAACACAGCCAGTTCTCACAGCCGGAGCCAGCCGGCTCCGCCCACCACGCTTCTTCCTACCTTTGATCCTGTTTTCTGACTTCACTGCTAGCTCCCTTTCCACCTCAAATTCCCAAAGGTGTGCCGTCCAGAGCAGGTCTATACTTTTATTTTCCTCTTTCTGCACTAACGATTTTTAACTTTAAGATAACACACCCTTTTCACAATCCGAAAAATGATTTGTGTCGTCACTCCAGGAAATTTCACGTGCACACACAGGCAACAAAGTCTATATTAAAGTGTCAGGAGTAGAAGGACCCTTTAGAAGCCAAAGGACGCCAGATCAAGAAAACGTACTCCATGCCTATGATTCTCAGCTCTAGCCACGCATTACATTCACCTAAAGATCTTCTATAAAATTCCATTGGAGAAGGTCTCATGCTCAGACCGAGTGAATGAAAATTTTTGGTGCTGGGGCCAAGATGCTGATTTAAAAAGCCTCCCAGGTCAACCTAATGTGCGCTGACCACTGATGACGGCTCTGTCCTTGGACATTTCACCCATTATCAAACCCAGGGTCCGTGCAGCAAACAGTACATGTAGGCATTTTTGATTTGTCTACGCTCGCGCATGTTAAAGGAGAGCACAGACACTGTCTTAAAAGTAAAATTCTATTAACTAAAGAACATCTCTACAGTATCTCCATCCAGAAGATTATGTGAAAGCGAGCAAGTGTCAAATCCAAATATATGGGATAAGTAGCAGGTAAATTCCCACAGGCCACGGATCTGTTGAAGAACAGACATAAAGATCCAATAGTTAAAACTGAAAGGGAAACTAGTTCATAAGGGCACTCCAATGACTGGGCTGTTTTCATAGTTAAGGCATGCTAACTAATCATCTTTGACACGTTTAGGTCCTAATAAAGCAATGATCCTTAGACTGGGATTTTTTCCTTTCTTTTCTTTTTTTTTTTTTAATGTGGTAAAACCATTTAACATGCAATCCATCCTCTTACCAGATTTTTAAGTATTCAGTGCAACACTTAACAACAGGCATGATGTTGTGTATACAGCAGGTCTCTAGAACTTACTAGTCTTGCGGAACTGGCTAGGATTTTCTTTACTTAACTTCTCAGAGCATTTATTTACTCAGACTCTTAGGGAGCATGGTGCACTCGAGTGTCCTAAGCTGCGTTTTTATGCAGTGCAGAAAAGAACATGCCACAGAACGATTCCAACAGCTGAAGAATACCATGCAGACCGAAGATGAAGGTGTGATTCCACATATTCACTTACCCGGACGGCATTTCAGTACGCGATGTGAAATTCTAAGGGCCATCTGTGGCAGGAAGAGCTCAAAGCTAAATTCCTGAGGCTCTTACAAATATTTCAGTTTCTAACCATCTGAGATCATGTGGCTCAGGAATTTGGAAGTATAAAGACGGCATCAAGGGGGGTCAGAATGTTACAACTGTATACCATTTAAGGGTTACTCCACCAACACCAGGAAACTGCTGCCCTCACTCTTCAGATTGCTCCTCCTGTGGTGTCTGTCACTAAGTGCCCAGACAGCACGCAGTGTCAGCTGTTGGCCAATGCAATAGTCACATGTGCCCACGTTTACGGTGTCTACTCAGAAATTCGGCAAGAAAAATAAACTGCAAGCTTATAGGTGTGATGTGTTCTCCAGACTATTAAACAGGACCTTCCTAAATATAGGACCCAACTGTCGTGTATACAAAATTTCAAATTCCTAAAGATTAAACAAGTATGTTATTAAAAACTTAAGACATTCTTTGTAATTTGGTTCTTTTTTTTTTAAAGGCAGGAGCTAGGTTTTACATGGTTTTTCAGCCCACGTTTGCTCAGGGCAAATATTCCTGAGTGTGTCACGTCCTGGAATTCTGCCTCTGCTTTGCCAACCCAGCTGACGTGAGTACAAACAGCTCCTGTCCTCGTCAGGCCCCTAACACAGCCCGTGGGCAGGCTTCTGTGAGGAAACCATTACATAACTGGGTCTTAAAACTTGTGCTCTGTTCAGAAGTTTTTAAATGTTTCAGAACAACAGGAAAAAAAAAAAACCCACAACCCTGGCCTCCTTATCGAAGTCTCTGAAGAAAAAAAACAAAAAACAATAACCAATTCAGAAACAAAGACTACAGGGTAAAACAAAACATTAATAAATAGGCATTTGAGAGTGGGGATCTGGTTGATTATTTTTTCTCAGTAAATTTCTTGTATTTTTAAAAATTGTCTTTACTGTGCAAATATAGCTTTAATATCTTTTAAACTATAACTTAGATAATACAACTTTTGCTTGAGTCTGAGGCTATACTCTCTAAATAACTAAAGAATAATACACAGTACCCTCTGAAGCACTTATTTCCGCTTCTCCTCAGCCAGCATCAGGGCCTCCCTGCAGCCCCAGGTCAATGGCCTGTGGCTCTGGTCAAACCTGACTCCACCTCTTGCTGGGCTGTGACATACACGGAGAAATCAGAGCAGATGTTCAACAGCTCGGTGTCAGGTTAAGGAGCTGGTGCTCTGAACCCATCAATGGCTTGTAGATCAGCAGGCCCTCTTTGCCATCACAGCCCTCAGCCCTGTAATCGCTATTCCCAAACTTAGTTTCTACCCAACCACTAAGCACTCCCTTCCCCCAGCTTTAGGAAGAGCCAACAATAGGACACTGACAGCCCCAGCTTCAAACAGCTCTGTGTGGGCCAGCCTTGCAGCTGAGCCCATTTTGATTTTGTGCCCTACAGCTGAGAACTGAGTTCCTCTCCTGGGCCTCTGGATGGAGGGTGGATTCTAGATCCTTAGCCCCAGTGGTGGCTGGTAGCCAGTTCTTTCAAGAGCAGGTGTTGCAACTGCTGCGATCCAGGCGCCCGCATCACTTGGAGGCAGCTGGAAATGCGGAGTCTTATGCCCCACCCTAGAGCTACTGAACACAACGTGCACATTAACAAGATCCCTAGGTGACTTGTATGTACTTCAGTGTGAGAAATGTGAGAGTCTAGGTTTCAACATAAAAATCGGTAGCACTAAATGAAGTCTTTCGTGTGGTTCCCTCGCATGACGACTCCCGGCTACTGGAGCCTGCTCGGTTAACTTAACCAGCACTAACAGAGGCCCCGCTGTGCAGGAGGCACTGAGCTGCTGGGCCCTGTGGGAGTGATCATTTATGCCTTTTCCAAGCCAAAATTCACGGAACAATGGATTTAACACCTACCACCACATTCTACTGCGATAGGTATATATTTTAACCTACTTGTATCTGCATGCTGCAACTGTTCTTTCCACAACCATTAACTTTTAATTTATAAAATTACATAACCACAACCCAAATGAAAAAAGTAAGATCTTATTTTTAGCATCAGTCATTTCAACTGAAGGCTACTCAAAACTTTCTTTCCTATAGGAAATGCTACTTCTCTATTTGCAAACCTTTATTAACATCATATCTGTCCCCAATTCTGATGTCTAAAAACAGATTATGTTTCTCCAGGCACGTTTGAGAGAAGGAATGACCTTAATCTAATCTTTCATCAGCATGATTCCAAGTGGAAAAAGAAAACTGAAGAAAAAAGAAGTTCTCAGAAAATGTGTATTTAGATGCTCACTTTAAAGGTCATTTTACATTCTGTTCTGTTGTTCTCCTACATGGGACATTTAGATGTGAGGCCTTCAGTGCATTTTCTAAAATGACTCAGATAAAACTTTTATTCTTTAAAATAAAGTTGCTATTGAGTTGTTAAAAGGACCAAGAGAAAGATAAGCCGAACCCTAAAAGGGTTAGAGGACAGTAAGAAAAACAGTTAAGTCTAAAACAGGGACGGCCAAAGTTGGTCAGATCTGTCTGAACACCCCTCAGACCCTGTTTCCGGCTCCCAAACCGAACGTAGTGATCCTGCTAATTCCTCTCCTCATTCTAAGTGTCCAACAGAAAGCTGAACATATAGCTGGGTTTTAAGATACAGACACTTATTTTGATATACATACCTGGAAAATTTTATGTCTTTAAAGTTAAACTGGACAATAATTTTTTGTATTTTCACATTTGGGGTATTTCTTGCTTATTTTGAGAAGAGATTATTGTTTTTATAAGTAGTTTTAAAACCAGGGCAAGTAAACTTGTAAGGAAGACGGAAAGCTTGGAACAATTCCTGTGCATAAAGCCAATACTAATTCATGTATAATCTTCATTTCAGATGATAGGAAGAAGACAAATGTAAAACTAACCAATACTCCCGAGGACCACAGGCACACTGCAATTGAAAAGCTTATGAGAATGTACCAGAACCATTTGACAAGATACCTGAATAAATGAAGCGCAGAATGTCCGATAAACACAAACAGAAGAGGGCGTCTTTAACAATGACTCGCAATGGCGGGTTGCCTGGAGAATCCTGGCTAGCACCTGGAAACCCAGTATCTCTGTTGACTGCAAAGAGATCCTGGGTAGTTCGGGTGATACTGGAATCCTGAATGTCAGCAGGGCTCTTCACGTTGAAAAGCAGCATGAAAACATGGCTTACAGCGCAGAGAACGATCTTGTGGGCCTCTGCAACCTCCTTCAAATCTGGGTTGTAAAATACCACATCCACACACTGGCAGCAGAACAGCAAGTTATTTAAGTCAGAGTTATAATGTGATGCTTCAGCCTTTAAGACGGGCATTTTTTCTGTTTCAAAAAAGAAAATGAAAATGGTAAGTTACCCTCTAGGTCTACAGACCCAATCATTTCAGGTTTACCTTAAATACAACAAAACAGTATTTTTTAGTATTATTAGATTGAGCCATATGAAATTGCCAATATTTGGCCATTTTGACCCATGAAAACAGCAATTTTATATAGTTTTTTCTTTTCATATATAGTTTAACCTAATTAAAAACATATAAAAATAACTATCCAAGGACTAGGATTTCATAACACAGACACGCAGAAATGCTGTATTTTCATAGTACAAACAAAAAAACCTATTAATGCCATAGGAAAAATAAAATAACATTTCTCATCATCTGCATGTCCCAAAATAAAACATTCCTCCAAATACTGAATTTTAGTATGTTGGTAGTCATCATTCTTTACTGACACCTGATACAAAATTCAAACAAATTACAGAATAAGTCCTGAAGAAACCCAATCTAACATTGGAAGTCATTTTCCTCCTGGGACTGAAAGTGGGGAGATAAATTATTAAAACTACAACTTCTCAAAGCCAGGGCTCAGTGTCTTGGACTTTAAAACCACTGTAACCATTTTATGTTGATCCTAAAATTAGTATATTTTTCTTTCTAGTAAAACAATATGCATTCTCAGAATCGGCTTTTCCCCCTAAGCATATCCCAGGCAGTGTTGGCTAGGCTTCCTCATTTCCAAAAGAGGATGCAACCTTCCGTTTCCTGGTTTGATTACTAAGAAAAATAGGTTAGCCTGCAATCAATCCAGAATATCCACACAGAGGACCACACCCTACACTCTCATCACAGACTCTGAGTGTAAAGTGTCTGCTCTCTAATTTTTATCCAAAGCTGAGTTGAGCAAAGTGTTATCTGTGAAGGGTTGCTTGGACGATTTGCAATCACCTGAATCAGTGAAATTCAAACTTCTCTGGCAATGAAAATGCTTTGTTCTAAGGCAAAACTCCAGTCTATAAAATGAACAATAACAAGGTAATTTGTGGGCCAGGCTCTTTCTGCACTGAACCCCACCCTTCCCCCTCTCCATTGCCCGAAGTACCTTCACAGACCCTTAAAGGCTGAGCACAGTCTGCAAGTCACATGCCTCGGAATCCAGGATTTGTCTCATTGCAACAAGTGAGCACCAGAACAAATGTGTGCCCAGACTTGTGTTGTCCTGGGCCTCTGGGTTATGTTCATGTGTGCTACCCACAGCTCTCCTAACAGAACAGAAACAGCCTGGGGAAGTTGAGACTGCTTTTGCAGATAGGACACTTTTGAAAGCCTGTCTATTCTATCTCCTAGTGTCCCCAGATGAAGATCCACAGGGAAAACTTCTTTTAGTGGTAAATAACATGAAATGCTTTGCTTTCTTTGAGGAACTGGCGTGTTTTCTCTTCTTGATTAATAAGAACTAAGAAATTATCTATCTGCATTATTTATTTGGCTATTCCCACCCATCTTCCCATCTAGGAAGTATTTATGGCCCCAGTGTTTGCTACATAGTAGACTGTGTCTCTCCTTTCATTCGGTATAGCAGGAAGTTCAAAGCCAGGTGTGTATCGCTTACGGCAATGGTCTTTAACCGGTGCGCCGCAAGAACATTTAAAATACTCAATACCTGACTATTTGGTCAGGGGCACTGATCTTTTTGTCCTTAGGTTGTCAAATAAAAAAATGACAACAGCCAACCTAACAATAGCAATCCAGTATGAATGAGTCAGAATTATACCTATTTATTTTGTCAGATTGGCAAAAAATATATTTTTTAGTGTGCCGCAGAATTTTATAAATTAATGTGTGCCATGAGATGGAAAAAAGTTGAAAATCACTGATTTATGGTATCTGCATTTGTTTTTAAAACCTAGAACTGACTTTCCATACTAATTTATATTTTCATGATTAATTTACATTCATTCATTCAACAAATATTTATCAAGTACCTCTTTTTTAAAGCAATATCCATACCAAATTGATCTGGATGGAGTACCATTCTACTACTTGTATCACAAAATTATGCAAAAAAATTATAATAACAGTTGATATAATTTTATTAATTTTTAACTTTATTTTCTTTCAGCCTTGTATTAGGAACATTCCCAAATATTCTAAAGGTTGAAAGACTGATACAATGAATACACACATATATCCTTCCCTTAAATTCTGCAATTATTAACATTTTGTCATTTTTAGCCTTAGCTCTAGATTCTCTCTCTCTGTCTCACACAACACACTCACATTGCTGAGCCATTCAAAAGTTGCAAAATCATCAAAATATTTTGGCTTTAAATACTTTCAAATTTATTCAAATTTATCTTCTAAGAAGGGGCAAGTCAAAGGACATGTACAGAGGACCCATGAGCATGGACATCTGGATGGGGATTGACCGTGGAGGGGAGGGTGTGTGTGGCAGGGGCGGGGATAGCAACAGGGGAAATGTGGGACAACTGTAATTGAGCTACAATAAAAATAATTTTTTTTAAAAAAGAATAATGCTCTGGCTGGTGTGGCTCAATGGATTGAGTGCCAGCCTGCGAACCAAAGGGTCGCTGGTTCGATTCCCAGGCAGGGCACATGCCTGGGTTGCAGCCAGATCCCCCAGTAGGAGGTGCATGAGAGGCAACCACACATCGATGTTTCTCTCCCTCTCTTTCTCCCTCCCTTTCCCTCTGTCTAAAAATAAACAAAATCTTTAAAGAATAAGAATAATGACATCCTATTAATCACAACAGCATTATCATACATAAGAAAATTAACAATAATTCCATAATATCATGTGATTTCCAGTCCACATTAAAATTTTATGCAACTGTCCCTTGAATGTCTTTTAGATGCTTTTATTGAGACAGTAGTCAATCATGGTTCAAGCATTACATTTGGTTCTTATTTCTCATTAGACTATAATCTAGATAGCTCTCCACAACACACACTATTTTTAAGAATCTATATAGGTTCAAGTTTTTAAGACAGTAGTCCAAGTACCACCTGCTTCCAAATCACTTGGGAGTCTTATTTAAAAGGCAGATTACAGGCTCCATCCCAGATTTACTGAGTCAGAATGCCAGGTGAGTCCTAAATATACTAAAATTGGAGAACAATTGCTCTAAGACTTGTAAAATGATCTATAATAAATATAAACTGAATGTCTAGATATTGGCTAATAAATGCACCTGGTTGTTCAAGCTGGGGTGGTCTAATTCCATGAAACGAGTTTCTCATTTTCCTTTTCTTCATTTTTTCACTTGTCTTCTGGTTTAAGGCTTGAATCATAAAATACTCCAACTAAAACATGAATCAAATTTTAATTAAAGCTCCAACAAACTTGTGTATCTGATTATTTGCACCCAAATCATTTGCCAAATGCTTTTAATGCCAGTGCCATCTACATGTAAGCTTTAGCAAACACTTTCAAACATTTTTTTCAGTTTTAAAAAAATGTATCGGGTAGATCAGATCATAACTTGTCTAAACATCAATCAACTGTACAATAAAGAAGGAACTGTTTATGCTCTTGAATAATCCAGAGGGCCGAGCAACAAAACCGTGAGACCGTCCATACCCGTCTCTCCGGTTGCAGTGGCAGTGAATATCAGAGGAAGTTGAGGCAGGGAGAGGTTTGGCTATGTCACATGGGCTCATATCAGCTAGGGAAGTTCACATGTGCTGTATTCTTTTCCTGAATAAATTACTTTGAAATATATCCTGTATTTTATAAATTTAAAGTCCTAACCACCTGTACGCACACAGCTCTGCACAGGTCTGTGCTTTGCTGTGAGGTCTGACGCAAAAGTCCAAATGCAGGCCCCCTTCCACATACCCAAATATTTAAACAATATAAATTAAGAAAACAAACTGTGGTGTAAAAGATATTCTATCCTCCTTCTATGACAAATATATGATCATAAAAGCCTGGGAGGCCAGGTTCAGACTTAAATTCTCAAACTCCTCAGCACAGGGAGAGCTGGTCTCGAACTCTGCGGCCCCAGACCCTCTTCTCTCCCCAGCCCTTGCCCCACCCCTGCCTGGAGGAGGTGTGTGCACAGACACAGATGTCCATGGCTACACAGCCAAGCTCCGTCCACTCTCCCTTCCCCCAATCTGCGTGCACAATCACCCCATAGCCACCTCTCAGGTCTGGGAGGGCACACACCAGCAATGTGGTCCACCTGCAGGAGGATCAACCCAGGAAAGAAGCCTGCACAGGCCTGGGAAACAGATTCAGGGCCAGCCACCCAGAGAATTCCGGGGTCCTGGGTTTTGGAACATGGTCAACACAACTCTCTATTCTGTGTTGATGGAAATGTTCTGTAATGTCTGTGCTAATTGATACAGTAGCTGGTAGCCACATGTAGCTATTAAAATGTGTACCTGAAACATGACTAGTGCACTTGAGGAACTGAAATGATTTTATTAATTTAAATATAAATAGCCACATGTGACTAGTGACTACCACATTAGATGCTGCAAGTCTAGGAGGGCTACCAGCTCTAGTGTGCACATCCCCTTGGCTCCAGCATCCCGTGCTCTGTGGGGAGGGTACAACTAGAGGAGGGCTAGATGGTGCCCTCTGAAGCTCGAGGGCGCAAGCCTCTCTCACCACAACCTGAAGGCAATACTGCACAGCTCATCATTATCGACTTTCAAACACAAGGCTTTAAATGTTGCTTTCACTCTGACGTGATCACCTCCGTGCGTATTCTTACGAACATCATTACTTCTTACACTCAAGATCTCAGCTGTACTCTACTTTTCAAGAGTCTAAAAAGAGAGCACTCTGATCTTACTTCCAAATTCTCTTTAAGTCTTGAGTTAAGGAAAAAGGAAAGCACCATGTTTTACTTCCAACTTTGACCGCATCTTCATTCCTCACCATGCATCCAACCCTAACTGTAACACTAGGTATTGGGAGCAAAGAGAAACAAAGAGAGAAGGGAAAGTGGGAGTTGGGAGGGGGGGAGAGTGATCCTGAGAACTTCAGGTTCAGGAACCTGAATGGGGAGCAGGAGGCCTAAGCACTCCCCTCCCTGCTACCCCTGCCAAGAGAACCAGCCCCCTCTTCTCCAATGAATGAAACTAAATCCCTAGGTGTTTCAGGAAAATGTAATAGTATTAAAGCAAATTAAGATTTTTTAAAAGCCACTATAATATAATCTGCTTGACAGGAAAATTAGATTTCACCCCTCTCTATCTTTCTACCCACTGCTTATCAATATAGATAAAGAGGACAGAAATTTCTCAATCATTGATAATATCAGTATTATGAGTATATCTCCCTTAATGATTTATTATTATTATTTCTCTATAATACTGGGTGAAAAATAGCCATTCATATTTGATAGAAATCAAAATCATTTACATTTGGTCCTTATTTTATCTATGGTTCTTATCTGGAATTTAGTAACTCTAGAACAAATGTATTTTCTATAGTTATCTATGGGAACCTCAACATTTCAGCATAAACCAACATAGTGAATACCCTGGCATAGGAAAGGGTGCCCAATGAGGAACTAGGATGCTGATGGGGAAGTCCAAAGTGCTCCTGCTTAATGTAGGCTTTATTACTTGGTTTAAACCTCCTACCAATGTTTGCTAAATGTGTCTATTAAAAGAAGTCACTTCTTAGAAGGCTGGGAAGATAGTTCCAAAGTTAGTTAATACTTACATGAAACAACTCTAGTCTACGGCCACACCACCCTCAACGCGCCCGATCTTGTCTGATCTCGGAAACAACTCTCCAGTATTCTCCAAGGACCAGGCCGTCCTGATGCAGTGGGGCAGGGGCTGTGTGCTAAGGTGGGCCTCAGGAATGCCTGCAGAGCCAGGCAATGCCACTGCAGCAGAGCAACAAACCCCGCTCCCCACTTATCCAGAAAGAGCAATTTTATAAGTAGTTCCTCTGGGTAGTTTTGAGCTATACCAAAGTCAGAAGTACATGAAATCTTGATGAAACACACACAGATAAGAATAATTATTCTTTTCAAGTAGAAGACAGAAATGAAGGAGAACTTTCAAGACCCACTGGTTCAGGTTGCCAAGCTGGCTGAGCTATTTAAAGATTACTATGAAAGCTGACATCATGGATTTGTGTAAGTAAACATGCTTTAATAAAGAGCAACCAATGAGAAAATTCTAAAACACCATACTAGACAGCAGAAAATATTTCATGTGAAGAGAACAATAACATTGCCACTTTAACAAAACCTTTTTTTCTACTTACACACACATTACTTCTCAAAGTTGAAACCAATCATACTTTTAAAACTGAAGTTCTAATTGAGGTTCTGGAAAATAGCTAGAGAGCCACCTGACACATGACTTTAATGAGTGTAACAGGGACTTCCACTCACCACTCCTCCGAAACATTTCCCTATGTAGAAGTCATCGAGGCTGTGCAGCTCCAGGTAGGTGGCTCCCAGTTCTTTAGCAAGTTGGATCCCTTCGGTCGTGCTGACACAGCTCCCTCTGTCTGAGGTGCACAGAGGGCATGTGCAAGGTAATTCTTCTGAGAAAATGAATGGGAGCAACAAAGAGCTTTGAATTTAAACAGAAAAAAACCCACGTATGTAGACGATCTGAACGTCAAACAAGAGCTCATATCAGAACCACAGTTCAAAGGCATTTAGTACATCCATGATCCACTTGGGCTCTGCATAAAAACTGTCAATGATAATAGAAAAGTCCCTAAAATTAAAAAAAAAAAGCTTTAATGGTAAGAAGAATAAACAGTATTTTGGAAAACAGAAGAATTTAAAATTGGTGATTGAATATTTCCTAGGCTATTACAGTAACTGTACCACGAACACTAATGGCTGGCCTACTTCCTAATAAACAACCTTGACATCCTCAGTATCAACACACATTTAACAGATTGGCTGTCCATAGACACCATGGCAAACAGTGAGTTGTTAAATCTGAAATATGTTCACCAAGTCTGAATAGATCTTATACTTTTATTTTAACAGAATCCTCAATTTGACCTGAATCTTTAAGGGAGTGTAACTGCCACTGTCTTTGCAGATTTCATATAAAGTACATTCTTATCAATTCAGACATTTCAATTACTAAAGCATTCGACTGCGGAGAACAAATTCACTCTTTTTCTTCAAGATTGAAATATAAAAACTGAAGGAATAAAAAGTATTTACTCAAAACGTGTACTGTTCCAAGATTCATGGTTATACCATGTCCAGATCTGACTGGGAAGATGCTAGATCAACTTATGTATAAGCACACTCCATAATAAGGCTGAAAATGTACGTTCGACTCTGTATTGGTTGGCTAGCTTCATTTTGTTTCATGTCAAAACATCAGATATGTCACTGTTCAAAGGCAGCCAAGTCAGAAGGGGGTCAATCTATTTCTGGAAACGCATGCTGTTGTAGGTTGTCTTTCCCGGGAAGCAGACTCTGATGGAAATTGGTGTGCAGGAGGTTTATGGGGGTGGGTGACCTTGGAAATAACTCTTCTCAGGAGTGGAGGAAGTGGGACTGGGCAGAGGAAAAATTCGAACTGCAGCAGAGTTGTGACAGGGACCTCAGCTGATCCTATGGGGGGCTCTGGAGCTTACATGGCCCTTAGAGTTTAGAGGAAGGCAGCTGGACCTTTGTATTCTTAAATCCACCAAAGATTAGAGGAGGGCCGCCATGTGAAGGGAACATAACCTTGGGCAAGCCACTTCGAGCAGCAGAAGGTAATATCTAAAAAGGGACTCAGCTATACAGCAGCAGGCGCCAACAAGCCCAGTGACAGAGGTAGTAGTAACAACAGTGGCCTTGAAAAGGCATCTGGGAAACTCCACAACAGATTTTTTGCCAATGAGTTGCATATAGGTAGTGCGCATACACACACACACACACACACACACACACACACACACACAGCATATATACCAAGGACATTTAGTGCATGGTCATACCATGCATGTGTGTGTACACACACGACTTAGACCATTTTAGCTTCACTGAAAGCATTTTGGAGCTCAGAAACCATCTACATACTCACATCCCCATTTCACAGAGGAGGAAACTGAGGCTCAGGGAAGTAAAGTGACCTGTCCAAGTTTTCTTGTGTTAGAGATGGAGAAGCAATAAAAAACTAATACTTGCTCCCCCTGATGAAGGGACATGAAAAATAAGCTAAAATTTAGTTTGAGTAAAGAATTATAGATTCCAAATATACAGACATTTAACAAGTTAACTTGAGTTCTCTAAATTGTGCCATAAGTTCTACTCTGACTTTCCGCACTTACGTTTTCTAAGATCATTTTAGGTTTGGAACAGATAAAGTTTTCATACAGAATTTAGCTTATTTTGAAATTGGTCTTTTGCATTCTTCACAAAGCCTTCATAAGCAGCGTCTTTGATTTTCTGGAGACAGAGGGCTTCTTATGTCTACAAAGCTCTCCTTATGTTGATGGAATGGGGTGGGCAGGCATTAAACTGTACTTCTATTCAAAAACAAAGCAAAGTCAGTAGTATTTCAAGTGAAAAATTAAGTGAATATAATTTAAAATCACTTTTAACCAATAATCTTGATTTGAAGGAAACTGATTTCAGATTTAGTCCAGCTGGGGGTCTCCACTGCAAGCAGCCATAAGCACCTTGCTGACACACAAGCCTAGAAAGCTCCTCCTTATTGCTAATCCTTACAGAGCCTCTATGTCACAGAAGACTTTTCTTTTTGCTCACACACACAAAAGGAAAACTGCTTAGTCACTATGTGTTGGGTAGGACAATCAACAAAATATTTACGGATTAAATAAACCTTCACTGAACATGTCATCAGGAACACTCAGGACCCAAATAACTTTAAACTGTAGCACCTTCATCGGGAGCTCACTCCTTGCGAGCCAGCCCTCAGGGTCAAAGGGACTTTGCAAATCAGAGTGCTATGCTTCTAGGTAACATTGTAGGGTTTTTCCTTCTATGTCCTCTTTGTAGTTATCACTAAATGTGTATTATTTTAAAGCAAACACAATGTACCTTTGGAATTCAAATGAATTGCAACTCTTTCAAAGCAGTGGCTTTGAGAACCTGTAGGGTGATTCTTACAATGTTGCCAACGCTGAAACTTTTGGAAAGCCTTGTAAGAATACTAGCCTAGCAATGTACTAGGCTATAAGAGCTTCAAGAAGAAAAGAAGACAGACAGTATGCCAATTTTGAGGAGCTGAAGGCAATGAATACACTCTGGGTATGGTCGGAAAAATTTTTTCTACTTTAAAGATAAATTCAATATTTAGTAAAAGCCAAAAATTTATTCAGAGCTAAGGATGAGGAAGATATACACAGTCTAGCTTGTCAAAACATGTGTAACAAAGGAAAGAGATGAGACTGATCGTGTTTGCTGAACTAATTCTAAAAAGAGATCAAGAGAGGAGTTACCAGGAATTTCATGTATTACAAGGGATTGGCAGGGGGAGGGGAGACAATAAATGTCCTTGAGTTGAATAGACAGGTTTAGCTTTGTAATTACTTTGTGATCAAATCTTATATGGTAAATTAATTTCATCTTGTCAGTGCAACTTTTTTTTTACTTAGGTATATCATTCAAAAAACCATTAAAGCATTCATTGAACAAATATTGATTAAACACCTACCATATCAAATACTAGGGATATAAGAACACACAAAGTAAAGAAGTTCATGGTCAATGGAACCCAGATAGACCTGACTGCCAACAAGTACAGCATAAGTACTAAAATAAAGGTATACAAAATCACCATGGGAACAGAAGAAAATCAACTCTGCCTGGGGGATTATGGAAGGCTGCACAGAAGACGTAAAGATCTAAAAGACAGTGAACTTGCTACGCAGGTATGATGGGGGTAGGATGGGGGTACACAGTGGAGCACTCCGATCGGAAGATACAGCACATGCAGAGGCCTGGGTGTGAGGGAAAAAGGAGAACAGGTTCACTTCCAGTTTCAAGATGGCAGGCGAAGCCCACACTGCAATCTCTTCTCCTGCTGAATCACAAAATGATGAAATACAGGGAGTGGGAAGAAAAGGGAGGGGGGAAGAAGAGCAAGGGAGAAAGGAAGAAGAGAAAAAAGGGAGGGACGAGGAGGAAGGAGGAGGGGAAAGGCGGGAGATGTGCACGTTCAGCAATACAAAAATCAGAGGAGAGATTCTCCTCAACCCAGAAACGAGGAATGCCTGGGAGGCTGCAGGCACTCAGCACAAGAGCAAAGAGGACAGCCGAAGCTCACTGCACAGGTGGGCCTTCAGGTTCTGCAATGTAGCAACATCGAGGGCGGGGCGCGGCTGGATGGAGGTGGGAAAAGAGGCAGAGAAATGGGGACATCTGCAAAAATAACAGTAAAGAAAGAGAAGAACGCTCACTGGCCAAAGATGGCGGGGGTGGGAGGGAGGCCCAAGGGTGACCCAGTGGAGGCTGGCGGAGTACCCCGTGAACGTGGCCAGGTCTGCTGGTCCCGGGGGTACTCCCACTCCACCCCCACCCCAGAGAGCAGACGCACAGAGGAGTCGGAGGGCATCAACCCAACGGGGAATCCAAACTGCAAAACTAGGCAAGTTAAGAATCACCAAGTGTTTGGGAAGCATCCATACCATGAAATAAAATCTCATCAAATGGAAAGACATAAAATGCAGCCCCCCTCAAAACCAGACTTAATAGAGTAACTAAAACAGATTCTTAAAATAAGTACAATTAATTGAGAGAGGGCTTTTAAAAAAGTACTTACATCCTTAAAACAAAAATAAGAAATTATGAAAGAGAACCAATTAGAGATCTTGGATATGAAGAGCTGTCAAAATAAAAATAAAATGTAATAAAGCAGAACAGCAGAATGGACCCAGAAAAACTAATTTGTGAGCTGGGGGAAAAAAAACACCAAAAAATTCTCCCACAATGGGACAGGAAGAAATAAAGGGACAGGAAACACACATACACAAAATGAGAGAAATGGAGGAAAGATCCAGAAGCTTCAACATTAGCTTAGTAAGAGTCTCAAAAAGAGAGACTAGAGAAAATAAAGGGAAGGTGGTATCTGGAGAAGTCAGAAACTTGAGATTTTCCTAGATTTAAAGACAGACGTTAAGTTCTTCCAATAGTTCAGTATGCTGGGCGTGTGGTCCAGAAGATACACCTATCTTGTATTTTAGGTAAAACTTTACAACAGAAAATTACTGAAATGAGATAAAAAATATTGGATTGGAATAAGAGTATCAATAGGAACCCATGATTTTACACACACACACACACACACACACACACAGGGTCCAGCAAAAGTAACGCCTGCTTGAGTGTGATGTTATGTGACAGAATCACGTGCTTATGATTTTGTAATAAAAGATTTTGTAATAAAAAAGGGGTGTTACTTGGGCCAGGCCTTGTGTGTGTGTATGTGTGTGTGTGTGGGGGGGCATAGAGCCATTGGTTAGAGCCATATATATATGGACATAGAAGCCGTGACACCTAAAGTAATGAACACCTCCACAGCCCAATTCTTGACTTCTAAATATCATTACTCATTATAAGCAACCTTGAAGAAAAGACTGATTCCAGGGCTGGGGCAGGCAAGGCCTAAGGTGAGCCTGGGACATCTTATGCCAGAAAATAAGGAAGAACTCAAAAGTCAATTGGAGTTAGCTTGAAGAGGCCCCCTCTAGGAAATCGGCGGTAATTTGAGCACCAGAAAGAATGAGAACAGATTGTAAGATATTGAACTTAAAGAGCAAGTTCATGAATCATAATGACTCTAAAAGAAGGATGGAGCAGAAAGAAGCGAAAGCTCTGTTTATAGAAGAATACCAACTAGTAAGTATAGAAGGAATGATTAAAAAATTGCTTTTGCCCAAAAAATCACTATTTTGCCAAAAAAATATCACTATTTCCAACCAGAGTTATCAGACCTGAAGGAACTGTGCAATTAAATAATGAGTTTGGATTCTTCAAAAATGTCAATGCCATGAAAGACACCATCTTCCCTCCCCACCCTGCTCCCTAGAAGGCTGGGGAACTAACTGCTCTGGATTTAGACATTCAAGACACGTGACAACTAAACCCAATGTGTAGTCCTTTATTTCATCCTGGCTTTAAAAACAAGACAGCTTTGGAACAATTGGGAAAATGTGACTATTTTAAATAACAGGACAATAGGTAGTAGTTACATTTTGGGGGTGACAGTTGCATTCCAGTTAGTAGAAGGATAACTTTGTTCTTCAGCGATACAGGCTTAAATAATTAGAACTGCAGAAATGTCATAATGTTTACAATTTACTCTCCAGTAGTTCAGAGGAGAAAAGTGTGTGTGTGTAATTTCTGGGGTCCATTGTTCTAGTCTTATGAATTTTCTTAGGTTTAAAATTTGGCAAATAAAAGCTAGGGAAAAAGAAAAGAGTTTCTGAACAATTTGAAGCATTGAGTGCCATGGTCTGACTTGTATTCTGGGTTAGTTATTCTGTGAGGATGCATTTCAGAAAGAGGCAAGGTAGGAACTGGAGTCTAGAAGTCAATTTACCATGAAGCTTAAAAAGCTCCAGGCTCAGGCCCTCTCTTGTGGTCCTTCCCAAGGCCCTGAGAGGGACCTGAGCATTAGATTCTCTCACACGGTCATATGCTCTTCTGAAGTTTTCAAAATAAGATATTTTTAACTACGTTTAGTTAAGACCACTGTGTCTTTCCAATCCAGCCCATTTCACCTTGTATCAGGCAGCTCTAGAGTAACCAGGGGCATCTGGGGATCATGCTAAGAAGAATTTAAATTTAGGTTTACTGACATATTATTTGTAGTTTGTAGTCCCTTCCTTGCCCGGTTAAGTACCCTGGTATAGGAACGGCCTTCAGGAATGCTTCTGCCCGCCACTGTGCGGATTTGTTTGCTGTTCTGACACAGAGCCGCGAAGCTGAAGGACAAGCACAGCACAACCTATAGTGCCAGAGCCAATGTGGACAGTGAAGGGACATGCTGGGAAAAACTGATTATCATTTTCTTCTTTCTATAAAAAATATTAAAAAGTGGTTATCATAAAGACTCTGCAGCCCCCTAAAATATAAGAAAAGTTAAAGAAGTGTCAAGGTGTTAAGTAACAGAAACATTTTTTAACGACTTGTGGTATTTGACAGCTATTTAGGTTTGTAATCTATTGTGGTTTCTTTTCGCTTTCAATATAAACATTCAGTTTTAATATATACAGGTACCTGTGATTTTGTGGGGGTTTTTCCCCCACAAAGAACCTCTAAAATTGTATGTTTCAGGTCCGACAATATCTGCAATTGCCCCTTTAGGAGATCAAAAAGAAGGTCACAGTGACAGAAAATTAAATGACTATAATCTGAAATCCAATGAAGATGAAGAGAAAACAATGAATTTGAGATCTATTTAAAATATAAAATCTAAAGACCTTCTTAGTCAACTGGATATAGGGAACAGGAGAAAAAGCTGGGTTGGATGATTCTAGTTTGAGAGAACGGATAGGTTTGGCATTAGTCACGGAGACAGGGAATTCAGGAGAGAGAGGAAGATGTCTGTGGAGCTTTGGGTCATAAGAGACTGGAGACAGAGAAACAGACTGGGTAATCATCAGCGCCTATACAAGGCAAGGGCAAGAGATAAGCAAGTTCATGGTCAAAGTAAAGAGCAAGAAGAGGTGACGTCAAAGGATAGAAGTTGGGCAACAACTACAGGATGTGTTGGTGTATGTATGGGGGAGGTGGTTGGGAAGCAAGACAGAACAGTTAGGAAGAAATGAATAGCTGTATTTTTAAAAAGATTGTATTTACTTATTTTTAGAGAGGGGAGAAGGGAGAGAGAAAGAGAGGGAAACATTGATGAGAGGTTGCCTCGTGCATGCCCCCAACTGGGGTCCTGGCCTGCAACCCAGGCATGTGCCCTGACTGGAAATCAGGAGGAAAACGTGTGATTGAATAATTCCAAAGAGAGAATTATTATTGAAACGTATTCTATTTGGCAATAAACATATAAACTGGCAACCCTGACTGAGAACAAACTCAGTGTAATGGTAAAAGTCAAAATCAGACTAGTGGACTGAAGAATGAATGGGAACTCAGGAAGTGAACTCAGGAAGTGTGGATGACACTTTCGAGATTCATGGCCAGCAATGGAAAGAAAGGTAGGGAAATAGAGGGGATGTGATTTCAAGTAACAGTCAAACCTACTTTTGAATCCACTGATGTTAAACATGCAGCTGCCCTATGACCCAACGAGCCTACTCCTAGGTAAAAACCTAAGCATCAACCAAAGGAGCATGGACAAATTACAGCATCTTCATACAATGGAATGACATGCAGCAATAAAAAGAACAAATGATAGATAAGTACAACATGGGTGAATCTCAATAGTATTATGCTAACTGAAATTAGACACTACACATTACATAGTGTATAATTCCATTTGTATGAAGTTCAAGAATAGATAAAACCAATCTATGTTTTTAGAAGTCAGAACAATGGTCACCTCTCAGAGGGGCGTTATCAACTGGGAAGAGGAGCAGAGATGCTGAGTGCCACAGGTGTTTCTCTACCTGTGACGGTGCCTAAGTCAAAATCAATCACGCTGCGTTCGAAGACTAGGGAACTTTATGTCCATTACTCTGCTACACCGCAATAAAAATAAATAAATGAATAAAACTAAAAATTTAAAGTCAGCTTTAATGAGAAAATACCACTAAGAATGATAAAATATCACCAAATCAGAGTGGATTCTGAGTTGGCCCTGAGATATCTGACCCAGCATGACCCCAGAAGTGTGCAGTCCCTTCCTTGGACGTCTCACTGACATGTCCAACGATGCAGAGACAACAGCTGGCATTCGAATCCACAGTCATTTGGGGTTTTTTATTAAAACCTGCATTAATCATTAATAAATTTAGCTCTATTAATAATGAATATGGTACCTGCACTCTCACTACAAAAAAGGAAAATAAAATACTTACCATTCTGCCTGGTCCCAATAGCGGCAATGATCACTGGAACTGAATTTGATGCCCTTTTTATCACTGGGATATAATTATCCTTCACTTCGTGGAATGAAAACTTGTCGTTTACATTGTATTTGATCACAATGATGTCAGCACCCCCAATGAGATTTCGAGAGGTGTACCAATCGCTGTCAAAAATGTCCTAAACCGAAATGCAAAGAGTAATCTTTAGTCAGTCTTCAAATCAATCATGAAATAAACTGCAACCCAGTAGTTACATTTGTTGCTGTATTTTAACTTTGGGGATTCATAAAAAAAATTTATTTTACAAAATAACTACATAATTTTAAAAATGTTTGAAGTCTACCAACTCCTCTTTTTTTTAGACTTTTTATTTATTCTTTCGGCCTAGACAACTAGGTAGTGGATCTCCCTACAGAACTCCCAAGAGTCTACTGAAAGAAGAAACCTCTTTCAATAACTGTATTTAAAAATAAGCACTTTGTTTTAAAATTGTGCCTTATTTTTATCAACTAATAATTTTAAAAGCGTAACACTATACATTAGATACAAAAGCATTGTATGAGTAAGGAAGCTTCAAAGGATTTTCTGTAACCCAGTTAGACACTGCAGAAGGTTCAGTGTTTTGAATTGTAATACACTCTAAATTCCATGCAGTCCCATATATTTTATCCGTATTTAAAAAATTCATATATACTTTTCATCTTCACGCATCCTTTGCACAGCACTGCATCCATAAAGTATGTACACGCATGTGCATGGTGGGGGGGATGCCTCCATAAAAAGAAACTATATTATAAGGCGCTAACATGGTAAAGAATATAGTGGCAATTCATGTATTTTGCTCATATAAATTTAAAAATTTAGGATAAATCATTCTAGTTTTGAAATCTTTACTTTTGAGCTACAGTTATAATACTTATATTTAGAACTTGGACCAAAAACAATTCATTGTAGACCCAAATCCTTAAAATTTAGTAACTTAATATTTTAAAAATAATTTTTCAAAGTTTTTGTGTTAATAGTGGTATAAAGAAAATATCTTTATGTGTCTTAATACTATTACTAAATATGCCTACTTTTCTTCTCATATTCTAGTTAACTATCAATCATCATTTGTGCTTTCGTGTGGCCTTTAGTACGTATTTCTAGGACGTAATAAAACTGGATTAGGAAAGTAGACAGCTTTGCAGGCAAATTTGGTCCAGTGTCTGGGGTGTGTGTGTGTGTATATAAAGATTTATTGGAACACACACACACAAAGAAAGAAAATACATAGCTTGATGTGGCTAGATGGTCCAAAAACTGTTGGACTATCAAAGTTTTCACTTTGAAATATGAGTCTAAAACAGAGTTAATAGTGTTGAATCGATCAATAAAGATCTGTGTCTGTGTGTCAGAGCTTTTATCCTATGATGGAAAATTCTGGAGAAGTGTTTCACAGCGATGCCCTTGGGCAGAGCTGCTTCTCACCAGTGCCTCACCAACCCCGGCAAAGCCTGTGTCAATTCCCTGTGCCTTCCCAACCCACCCATTTCCTACAAGTACACTCAGAATAACAAGAATCACAGAATTTTTAGCTATGCGTACCCTACTGAAAGTAGGATGCATACGGCATTTTTAAAGGAGGATTAAAACCAAAAAAAAAAAAAAACCCAACCCACCCAAGGACAAACTATAGGAATATAAAGCGCAGTCTTGTACTTAGTAGAAAGTAAGAGGGGGGGAAGTTGAAGTGGGACACAGATCAAGAAAATGTGAAAGCTTCCCAGCAGAGCTCTGTGCTAATTTCCAAATCCCAAACCACAAATCCATTCAGTTCCAACTGTATCTGTTGTAGTATGACAGTTCAAAGTATGTACGGATAACAAGGAAGAAGGACATCAGAAGAACGGTATACAGAAACTAAACATAAGCTGGAACTCTGAGAAAACAAATTAAAAGTAATTTGCTCTTTGCATTCCACATAACTCAAAATTCCAGTTACCTGAGAGGTGTACAGGGGTGATGGGTGGTGGGACAAATATTTAAGAGAAAATGTCATAAAAATATGTTTTGGTATCATTAATACTATGGTACTGAGACTATAAAGACATATAACTAATTTAGTTTTAATTTCTATTTTATTTTACATATGAATCAGAGTTTCAAACCTTGCCTAAGAAAACTATGCATGTATTACCTCACTGCTTCTTGTGGACTTATTTCTGGTAAACAGGAAAAAATGTAGAAATAAAATATTAACTGCAACAAAAGGGGTGGGCTTGAGAGAAACATACTAAAAATGAACTACGTAAAATAAATCTGAAGCACATTTATTTTTAAAATGCCAAGTATATATGGCAAGGATCCAGAGTAAGACTACAGATCTACAGAAGAAAAACTAGAAAACAGAAACACAGCTATCTCATTCCAGGTTCAAGGAAACAACACATTTCTTCTCAAACTACGTCAAAGGGAAAATTCTCCACTGGTTTTTAGAAATATGAAGGAAATAAAATTTTCCCACCCCTTGTAAATCGGTTCCAGGATTTCCTCTAGGAGGTTATGCAACACAAGGCTTGGAGCCACATTTGGAGAATAAAGCTCATCTTTTAAAAACTAATCTGAATTTTTACAGCAAAACAGTAATTTTATTCCACTTGATTGTGGGGCTGCAAATACCATACTTTTACTAAGTACTAACATTTCTGCATCGATGTACTTGTGCTTGTTTAAATCTTGAATGATGTGTGGGAAAACTACTGTACTTTGGCTTAGCATCAGTGATACATGGCTGTACCAAAGTTGTAATAAATACTCTGTTACTGTAGTAGCTGCCACTTATTGAGTGCCTACTACATGCCAGCTTCTATACTAAGACCCTTACGTGGACTCTCTCATTTGATCTCTGGCATAGCTTTAGGAGGTACGGATTATTACATTTACTTTATACATAGGAAAAGGAAGGCAGAGAGAGGACAAGTGACTTAGCAAGGAACACAGTCACTAAGTAGCAATGTGAGGATCTGAAATCAGGTCCTTTTGATATCAAAACCTGTGCTCTATCTGCTCTGCTATATTTAATATTCTGATTCAGTGCATGCCAAATATCAGCTGATGAGTACAATGAGTACAGTCAACTTTAATATCTCTGATATACTTCTATTTAACACCGAGAGAAGAAAATCACCTTATAAAGAGTAACTCTACAAATGTATTCTACTATGTCCGTGGACCATAATAACCTAAAAAGTTATACCTGGTTACAAACTCAACGCCTTCTACAGGGCCAGAGTCTAACCTCACAAAGGTGACTAGCATAACAGAACATAACAGTCAGTAAATGGCAAAAACCCACACTACGGAGGCTTATTTAAATCCATTTGGAAGACTCCGTTTCCCACAATTCATGGGATTACAAGTATTGCTGTTTGCTAAATGAACATAAACAGGAAAGACTTAACATCTCAAAGAAAAAATGTAAAGGGTAACCCTCACATCCTAATTCAGCTTATTTTATTTCCCCCACATTTTATTTCCTCTACTCAGTCAACATTTGCTCGACTCCGTGGAAAACCAGTGAGTTTTTAGCCTGGACGCCTTTCTTTCACAGTGCGGTGGCCACGGTAAAAGAAGTGTTTTATGTGCTTGCATGGACTCCAGTCAATAATTCTCGACCAGTGAGTCTTATGATCGGCCTCACTGCTGTCATAGCCAGGAGTTTAATAGCATCACTGTTATTGAAAAAGCCTGTTTTTTAAATTTATTTTAGTCTGTTATTATAAATTTCCCTTTAACCACACATTTATTTGGGCAAGTGATCTTTTCTTTCCATAATATGGAAGTTTGCATAAGAAAATGTTATATGTAAATTCTATACATTTCTTTAGGAATGTATATTAGTTCCCTAAAGCTCTAATTCAGTTTTTTAAAAATGCTGTTTAAATGTAAAAATCTCACATAATGATAATTTGTATTTTCTTTTTCAGACACTAAACTGTCTTCTGTTACAAAATGTAATATTTAGTAGCAATATAACTTAAATACCAGTAAAGAATCAGGCATTTTCAAATAGGATAAAATGAAAACATTTAAAAATATGATGTTATTGTGTACTGAAAACATGTGTCAGTGAGAAAATTTCTTTCTCCTTTTATCAAACACTCAAGAATTATATTAGAATTTATCGACTTCATTACAATCCCCGTCAATCATTACAAAATGGAAAGCTTTTCAAAATTCCAAGCAATATTAGTAATATCATTTGATTTATGAATCACTAAAAAACAAATGCCGAATTTCAAGAGGGTCTGCATTATTAT
Source organism: Macrotus californicus (assembly GCA_007922815.1). Lineage (NCBI taxonomy): Eukaryota > Metazoa > Chordata > Mammalia > Chiroptera > Phyllostomidae > Macrotus > Macrotus californicus. The sequence continues at coordinate 35,345 of VMDR010005385.1, forward strand.
AATTCGAAAACACTAAAAAATTTCAAAGGTAAATAGTAATATGAGTTTTTAAAAATTAGTTCTCAGTCCCTGTCTCTCCTCCTTTCCAGGGTCCCATTTCTGAACTGCTCCAGCGAAATGTATTTTTGCCTGTGTTTTCAGAGGGCTTTATTTTTAGAACACTAGGTATTGCACTATCACTGACAGGGCAGGCATAAAAAACATTGCTCTCTGCTGGTGAAACTTAGTAACCCTGTCCCTTGTGGTTGGCACATTCAACTGTCAGCGTCTACCAAGGGACAAGCCACCGTCCTAAAGCGTAAACGCCCCACTCTCCCACTGGGGCTTTTTGCCTTCTAAGAGTGCTCTCCGGGCTGCTCCCTGCCCGATGAAACAAAGGACCAAATATAGTCCCAAAAGTGTCGGAGAACTCCACCTGGGGGACCTGGGCACTTCACTTTCATGAAAGAGGGAAAGAGGGGAGGCGGAAAGAAATGAAAGAAAAGCTGCGTCAGTCTCATCCCAGAGCAGCTGCCGCGCCTTACCCAGACGGGGCAGTCGTGGACCACCAGCTTGACGTTTCCAAACGCGCTGGCCTGATACTCCGTGAACACGGGACGCGCCACGGGGCTGGCGGCGTTGAGCAGCAAGCTGCTTTCGTCCCCCGAGACCAGCGGGCTCCTCCCCAGGTACGTGCGGATGAGCCCCGACGGCCGACTGTCCTGGTGAAAGGAGTCCCCCTCGTTCCCCAGCGCCACGATGTGAATGGACCTAGAGGGCCGGGAGGGGAAGGGGAGAGGCGCGCGGTCAGGCGGACGGCCGGCGGCCCGGGCAGGAAGTGCTGGGGGCAGCGCGGCGGGGATGGGCGCGAGCCCCTCGCCCAGGGCGCAGCCGGGCTCCGGGGAGAGACAATGGCAGGACCGCGACGCGCACGTACATGATCTCGAATCCAAGGGCAGGGCGGCGACTCGGAGAAACGCGGCTCCCCACGGCCTCTGCGGCCGGTCCGCGGCGTATTTCCCCGCAATCAGCTCATCCCCCGCCGCGACCCCCTCGAGTGGCTCCGCCGCGGCGCGGCCGACGCAGAGCGGGCCCGGGACCCGCCGCGAGCACGGGGGCCGGGGCGTGCGCGTCCGGCGGAGAGCGCGGGGCCGGCCAGTCAGGAAGTGCCCGGGACCATCCCGGGCGGCTGCCCGCTCCCCGCCTCCCCGAGTCGCCGGGCTCCCGGGCGCTGCAGCCCCTTTCCGCCTCGCTCCCGCGGCCGGACAGTGGTCGCCTGCCGCTGCGGCTCCTCCTCCTGGCCGAACGCGGCTTCGGAGGAACGCTGGGCCCCCGCCCCCTCGGCGGGCCGGGCGGGCGCAGCACGTGCCGGCCTCGGGGGTCGGGCCGGCGCAGGGGACGCGCGGCCGGCGGAGGCCCGGGAGCCGGGGAGGCGGCGGGTCCAAAGGAGCGGCCCAGGCGGGACGCCGCGGAGTGTAAATGAATAAACACGGCGCCCCCGCCGAGGAGCTCCCGATCGCCGATCCGCCTGCAGCAAGTTTGTTCAACTCGGAAGGCTGTAACCAGAGCCAGGCAGAGGGGGGTGGGGCGGCGAGGCCCCCGCGCCCTGAGGACTGGGAAAAAGAGGTTAGTGAGGCTGGGGATTCCAGCCCGCTGGCCTCTCCAGCAGCCCCCGCTTGGCGTTGACCGAGAGTGTTTTACCACGTCTGCCGCTTTGTCATTTGTCAACATGCGCTACAGCTGTTTTCTAAAATCACGCTTGTGAGGCGGGCGGAAAAAAAGGCAACGTTCATGCTGGTGCAGAAAGGGCTCTTTGTTCACGCACCAGTTTGCTAATGCAGCTCTGGGGGGTTATTTACAATTTCAAGCTATATTTGGCATATTTTACTAAAAACTGCAGGATTTTAAGTGCTGGGGTTCTTACTGCGGTGCGTGAGGTGTTCAACGCGTTTACAAGCTGAATGCGCTGGTTTACTTTGAGATTTTTTTTTTAATGCACATTATGGCTACGTATTTCACAATAGCCCTCCAGACCAACTGCAAAAATAAAGTTCATGGTAATGCAAAGATACTTTAGATCCCATCATGATAATGTACTGAGTAAAGGCCGTGAGTGTCTCTGAAGGGCCTCAAACTACCTCGGTGCAAATGCACACTGGAGCCTGCTAATATCGAAAAGGGCCAGAGGCTCCTCTGGGCTCAGCTGCTCCGTAAACATGAGAATTCTTACAAGTGCTCTGTGAAAAGACTGCTTGCTTATCCCCTTATTCATTTATTTTGCTCTACTTTAAGATTTTGCTGCTGCTTTTCTCAGCAGAGCTGTTGGGAGGGTATGAAGCAGGAGGTACTGAGGAGGGCAGTCAAAAGACCGGGGGCCTTTGGAATGCCAGCAGCTTTTTATTATGGGCCCTTGTTGCTCAGATGAAAGTTGTGTAATCGTTTTTTATGCTCAAATAGGGTATGATAGGAGGCATTTTTTTTGGTAAAGTCATTCTTTTTTAAAAAAAAAATCTACTTTCCCTTTGTACTCAATCTAATTTGTCTTTTAGTCTCCAGAACCTAAGCCATCCTGAAATATTTGAGTACAGGTTTACCTTTTCTCTTGGGTCAATAGAAAATATATGTTCTCATAGTCCTCCCCAGTGATCACAGATCAAAATCAAAGACACGTAATGGATGAATGGATAAATAAAATGTGGCATATACATACAATGAAATGTTATTCAGCCTCAAAAAAAAAGAAGGAAGTCCTACCATCTGTTACAACATGAATGGATCTTTAAGTCATTTTACTAAGTGAAATTAGCCAGTCACAGAATACCAAATGCTGCATTTTTCCACTTATATGAGTGAGCTAAGGTAGTCAAACTCTTAGAAACAGAAAGTAGAATGGTGGTTACCAAGGGCTGAAGAGAGGGGGAAATGGGGAGTTGTTAATGAGTATCATTTCAGTTTTGTAAGATGAAAAAATTCTAGAGATCTGTTGCAAACAACAGACATATAGTTAGCATTATTGTAATATACAGTTAAAAATGGTGAAGGTGATAAATTTTATGTTATGTGTTCTATCACCACACCAGAGAGAGAGAGAGAGAGAGAGAGAGAGAGAGAGAGAGAAAGAGAGAGAAGCAAGCTAGGAAGTGGCAGAAATGGAGGCAGGATGTATTTTTTCCCTCAATTATTCAGTGAGCCAGACCTGTGCTGAGTAAGCATGGGAGATACTAAGATACATAAGACTCAGTCCTTACCCTTGAGAAGCTAAGTCTACTAATGGTCACTATATTATGAATATTAATGTATCTGATCCTTTTGAAAACATGCTGGCTCCTTAAATAATTATAGTACAGGCTAATGATCTAGTAATAGAGGTAGGTACACACTGCAATAATAAAGTCCAGTGAACATTAAAGAGATCTGTGTGCCTTCTGTGTCATTAGAGAGAAGTGCATAGAGAAGGTAAGCATTGTTTTAGGTCTTAACAGATGAAGAGGAGGTTTGCTAGATTTGGAGGAAGAGGAGGTGGGAAGGGAAGTAGTGCTGGGAAGAATGGACAGATATCCTATGCAAATCACATGCAGAGGCATAGAGACATGGAACATCATGGCTTGTTCTGGGAACAAAAGCTGGCATTAGTGCAGGCAAGCAGATTCCTTTATTACAGCAGGTTGAAGAGAGAGTGGTAGAGACTTCCCAAGAGATTTCCAAAGGCAGACCTAGTTATATTCACATTATACGTTGGGAATCCCTAGACCAGGTTCTGTTTACATGATAAAGCCTGGCTAGATGCTGTCCAAAACTGATTTCTCTTCCAGGACCCATAGCTAAACCATATGTACCAAAGTATTGCACAAAGGTAGGGCCATATGATTAGTTCTTATCAGAGGAACATAATCCCTGCAGTTAAGAGAAGGCCTGCCTATTCTGCTCTCTTATCTTTCCATCTACCAACTGGATGAAACCAGGCCAGCCTTGACACCATGTGCTTGAATGTGTTGGTCCACAGTGTGGGAGAAGCTTGAGTCCCTAAATGAGTAGGTGCAGCATAGTTTCCTCATAGCATGCACTGCACTGTGATATGAATGAGAAAACAGATCTTTATTGAGTTAAGCCAGACATTTGGGGGTCGGTTATTACAGCAGTTAGTGTTACTTACCTTGTTAATACAATATCACAGACAGTCCATTTCCTGATTATATCTTAATGATTTTAAGAATCATATCTTAATGATTTTTCATAATTACCTTAAGACATTTTTATAATTATTTTCTTTTTATTTATAATTTTTATTTATGCATTTGTAGTTTCCTTCATTAGTAGCATTATTATTTTTTTAACCAGGGTGTAACAAGTTGGATTATCATATGTTCTCCAACATCAGGGTCACTGGGGAACACACAAGGAAGGGCCTCCAGTCCAGACAGCATGATTTCCTATTTTCTTGGCTGAAAGGCCATCATTTTTTATTCATCTTTTATGTTCTTGTCCTCAGATAAAATGTAGCCACATGTGAGTGTAAGGTACATGGACAGTAACTCAGTGAGCTAATATTGGTCTCCATGTTGTGAATAGTAGTAGGTCAGCCTTTAAAAAACATGCTGGTTCCTTAATGACTAAAGAGGAAGCAAGTATCAGTAAAGGCAGGTCTGAGGAGCTGGGCCTGGCGTAAGATTTTTCCAACTGTGCTTCAAGGAAACTAGGTTTCCACGGAGAATCTGCAAGTCCCTCTGCAGAGGTGGCAGAGGAAAATGCCTAGAGAGGGCTGAGCCCCTGCTCCTCCCATGTCAGAGTCCATCAGAGCAGTCTTATTGCTATCCGTTTTTTAAATGTTAGAATTTCATGTTCACTTTCATTAAAAGAGGGCTTTCTAACATTATTTTAAGACTACTTATCTAGAGCAAGGGTCTCCACAATGGGATGCAGGAGATAACCCCTGAAATTCCAGAAATAGGTACTTGAACTTCTATTTAAAAGCATGTGTTGGTTTCTTTTTTTACCAAAAAGAGGGAAAGAAAGAAAGAAAGCTGTACTAATGTTTAATGGAGGATTGGCACTGGCACTCCTCCTTGGTCAATAGGAAGGCGAGCACCTGGTGTTCTTGGGAGTGGGCGGGAGCACAGTGCAGGGCTGGGGAGGAGAGGGCTCTCCTCTTTGTTCACTTTGAACATACTGCCGCATGTTGCAGTTTTTGGATCTAAATGGATTTGTGGATAGCATTTAAGTAACCTAACTGCTTCAGCCTAGACCAGTGGAGATAGTGGTAATAATACAATAATAGGCAACAGGAAGTTGGCTAAACTGACATTTCTGACACCCTTTGGGAGCCAATTGGAAGGTGAAAAACTGATGACCAATCAGATCTGACAATCAGTTGGCCATAATAATTGAAATTATAAAGAACACTGGTTTAAGTATGAATTTTCATCTACTTTTGCTAACATCCGTCGACTTCACTCTGTTTATTATAGTTAATAGATAACTATTCTGAACTGATCACAATTAGCTAGCTGTTTAAAAACTAGACATCCAAACATGAAGATAAAACTCAACAATATTTCCAAGATATTAAACTAAAGTACTATTCAAGCTGATACTTTAAAGAGAACTCACCAATTATAAATGCTAAAAAGCTTCTTCTGAACTTTCTTTTAAAAATAAAAGTCAAAAAGCACATACAATTGGGAAAATTGTTTGCTTCTTGCCAAGATAAAAGTGGCTGAAATACACACGGAACACAAATGGGAAGAAACAACTGCCTTTTTTTGACAGTGAACACCTTGCAAATATGCTTATAAAATATTGCTGAAGACCCAAAGACACAAGTATTGGAATAAGATACACAGTGTGGAAGTTTGTGATACGGTTAAACTGAAAGCACAGATGTTTTTAATATGTCTCATGCTATTGTATTTAATAGATTCTGTTTCAGTGTGGTTTTTACTAGATTGTGTTTCAATAATAAAATACATTTGAAAATGGCATTTTTGGTGAGCCAATAAAGGAAAGCTGTAGTAGATGTTCTTTCTCCGTTACATCTTTTAATGGCATTTTAAACAACAATTAACTTTTAAAAAATAAAAACTGTTATGTGCAAAATTTGTGTAAGTGTAACCACTGGTGGATTAATTGTTTAGACTAAAAAAAAATTTTTTTTTTTTTTTGCATAAAGGAAGGAGTCCAAGCTAAGGTTACAGTGACAGCAACCACATTAAATTTACAGTGTATCTCATAGGCAGTTACTCCAGCAAAGAAGCTGAAGTGAGAACACAAACAATGTAGGATGTTATCAGTGTGGCTAATTTTGTGAAAACAAGATTTGTATAGCAGGATATTTTTTTTAACATTTCTTTATTGTGAAATACCATACACATAAAGAAAAGGGCTTAATACCTCTGCATGTGAGTTAATATCATTATAAAATAAACATTTCTAAACGTCTCCCAGGTCAGGAAAAGTAGAGCATTATCAACACCCATGCAAAGAGGCACACACACACACACGCACACCCCTGGGTGCCCTCCCTCAGTCACAGCCCTCTTCCTCATAGACAACCACAAGTCTGGCTTTCTGATGATTGTTTATTTTTTTTCTTACAGTTTTACTACCTATATATACATTCCTGAACTAATACTTTGGTTGTTCTTCTCTTTGAACTTGATATAAAAGGCATAACAATGTTATGTACTCTTTTGTGTCTTGGTTCTTAAGCTTATCATCATTTGTAAGATTTATCCATGTGGATGTAGCTGTGATTTGTTCCTTCCACTTCTTTTTGTTGCTGAATAGCATTCAACAGGACCGTTCATTTATCCATTTCGTTGTAGATGCACGTGTGGGTTATTTCTAGTTTTTGTGTATTACAAAGCTCCTAGGACTACTCTTGTTTTAAAACATAGTTTCTCGGTGGCTACTCTGTCACAGGGTATGTGTATGTCCTTCTTTGGTAAATAATACCTAACTGATTTCAAAGTGATTTTAATGATTACACTTCTAATAGCAGGGCACAAGAAATCTACCCATAGTCCTTTACATACTTAAATATACTTACTATATGCTAGGTATTATATTGATATGACCATATTTTTCCATGGATAATATGCACTTTTTTGCCCAAATTTTTTAGGGAAAATTAAGGGTGTGCATTATACATGGGTAGTACTAATTCCATATCTGTATAAATGTTTTTAATTATTTTATTTATACTTATACATTAAAAGTGTTACTCTAGAAAGCAATAACAATATCTGTTTGCAAAATAATACCCTGGAATACAAAAACCAGTTTTGTTTCTAAATATAAATGAATAAATAATTGAATTTAAAAATTAAAGTGAAAGTTTTTTTCCTGAAAGTTTGGGCCAAAAACATGGGTGCGCATTATACATGGGAGCACATTGTACGCGACAAACCATGGTAAGTACCTTACAATTATTGACTTCTTTAATTCCCATAATGACCCTATTGAATATGCTCTGTTGCTACCCTAATTTACAGGAGAGACCCTGGAGGCATGAGGATGCTAAGTGACTTGCCCACAGCGACACAAGGTGGGAGCAGAGGAGCCAGGATTCTAGCTTAGACAGCCGGATCCAGGGGCTGTGCCCTTAACTGCCGTGCTGTGTTGATGTGTAATACTTCCTTTGTTATGTAATTTTTTGTGATTGAAAATAATGTATTTAGCCTATAAAAGCTCTTACATCTTATAGGGTTTTTTAACCAACCTAAACGTTTTCCAAATACAATCCTATGGATTGGAAAGCCACTTGTTAAAAATATTAAAATGTATAACACCTTCTAATTAGTTAGCTGCAACAAACGAGTAACAGTCAGGATGGAAATGTATTCATCAGATTCCAACCACAGTCCGTGTATAGTGAGTGTTGGGACTGAAAAATAAGTGCCACGATGTAGCAACCCAGCTAATGAAGCAGTTCTGCCGCCTAAATCCACATGCCTGTGTGAGTTCTCCTCAGAGAGCCTTTGAGTAAACTGAACATAAAAGCAGACACCTGCACTGCTGTGTCACAAAATGTTACACCAAGGTTTTAAAAACAATGAGGCATATTCAATTGTTTCCCCCTAAAAGCTTTCTTAAAAATAACATTTTAGAGAAAAATGTGTTTTGTATTATTATTATTATTAATGCATTTTAAGTGTTTTAAACTGTGATTTATTTCATCTTTATTAAAAATGTTCTATTTTAGTATGTTATAATATATTGACATTAATATATGCGTGTAATTTATAAAGATATTGAAGGTATACTCAAAATTCTTTCTGATAGGGTGTTCATTCGAAAGAGTTTGCAGATCACTTTGTAAGATATATAAATGTCTAATCACTATGCTGTACACCTGAAACTAATGTCATATTGAATGTCAGCTGGAATTGAAAAATAAAAATTAAAAAGAATGGTTCCCACACCTGCCAGTCTGGTGCCTAGGACTCTGTTCTAGAGGGCAAGGCCAGAGGACACTGGTGGAGTCCAGGGCCACCAGGAAGCAGAACAGGGACTCTGGGCAGGCGGCAGGGGGGGCGGGGGTTGGGGGAGGTGAGGGCGGCTGTGAGAAAGGAAGTAGGCGGAGATAGGAGAAGGCAGCACAGATAAACGTCAGGCCTACTTGCCTAGAAATCAGCCAGGTGAAAAATGTGTTTGTATTGTGTACTAATCAAGTGAGAGATAAAGTGTGCAAATTTACACAAAAATCATAAAATTCAAGATTAGACTTTTCTTTTTACAAGAGCTTGCACGTACTTCTTATAGAGTAAGCTAAGCAAAGTCACGTACCGGTTTGGTCACCGTGGTCAGTTGTAAGAAAAGTTGACTTGACTTGTTTTGTTATCTGGGTGATTTTTCTCAGAGAAGCAGCCAACAGTTTTCTTCTGATGGTGGACTTCTAAATTTCGAGGCTGCAGTATCCTCAATTCTCTTCAGAAAAGCTGAAGTGGAAATCCAGAGTGTTGTTTATATGCAACAACTACTGTAAGCTTTTTCAGGAAAAGGTCTAAAATGTTTGATTGAATTTATGATACCCACCCACCTCTAACATTGTGTCCAATTGATTTTTTAAAACAACTGTTCTGTTTTTCAGTTAAAATGTTAAAACTTTAAAATACCAGTACATGTATACTTCTTTGAACCAGATTGTCTGTTTCTACCAGCATTTTTCCAAGGATTGAACTTCAAAGAAGAAATCTGGTTGTTTGGCCTTTTACATGCCTACTGTGTTATTTAGCTCTTGAAAAATACATATACAAGTATCTAATCAAGCACTCTTGCTAATGACACTTATTCATGCAGAACATTTTGTGAAGTTTTCCATTTGTAGCCATACAGAAATATAGGATGTGAGATTGGAGTGCTTTAATACTTTGCTGAGAGACCTTCTTTTTGAAGAACTCAAACACATTAAACAATAGATTTGTTTTAATGTTGCTATAATCTGGCTCAAGTTTTAACTTTACTAACAGTTGTGCCATTGACATTGGTAAATTTCCCTGAAGTCTTCCCCACCACCCTTTGTGCCCTTTAACTTACTGTGTTTGTTCGTGCTTCTCTGCCATGGCCATCAGCTGGGTGTTGTCCCACCTGGAGCATCTCACAGGCATGCTTTGAAATGTGCTGCTCGTCCCATTCAGCAGCTGTCACACACCACTTAGCCTGACTTCTGCCCTCACACAGCACTTCTGATCCTGGCTTTTCTCTGCCTGCTTTTTACTTGACGCTTCCAAGTCTATTATCCTGTGTGCAATTAAAAACTCTATTTCACAGTGAACAGCAATTGAAATTTTCTTACAAATTGTTTTTTTCTGAGGAAAGTCCAACTGATACCATTCAATATGAAGTTGGCAGCTTGTATTCTTGGTGAACAGTCCTCCTGGCATTCTAACAAATCACCTAGCTGAGGTATTTACATTTTTTGGCTTATCTGAAGGGTGTTTTTTTTCTCTTCCTTTTTTCCTACTTCTCACTTTCTCCAGAGATCCCCTTGGGCATGTTCTTGTTGATCTTCATGTTCCTCTTTAGAATCCCTTCTATTTTTAAAATCTTAATCTGGGACTTGAGTGTCATTTTTGATTGATATTCTCTCCTTTCACCTTCAAATTAAAACACCTGGACTTGTGTAATTATTATCCTCTCTTCAGCTCCACCACCAGTTTCTTTTCGTATGGTAGCAAGATCCAGCTGCCCTTCTCAGCCAATAACTGCCCCTCTGCTGCAGGGCCGCTTACGGCTTCTGCTCGTGAAGGGGCTTGTTCCCTGTGCTTCCTCAGATGTTCTCATGCTACAAACTCCTTCCAGTGTTAGGACGGTAGGACAAGGGCACTTCAATCCACACTAAAAGGCACTCGCAATTTTCTCAGTGAAGTGGTAAGAAGGGAAAGCAAAGCAGAGATACCTCTGGACCAATTCCATCAGTGAGCAGAGCTGCTGAGACTTTCCTCTGAAATAACCCTCCAGACAAACCCCTCAACATTCCCACCCCTGGCCTCCCACCCAGGTGGCAGCAGAAGTTGCCCACTGCAAGTCCAGGAGTTTGTTTTTTTTTTTTTTTTTTTTTGAAGCCATAGTATATCCTTGTTGATTTCGTATAAAAATAAGAATTAAATTACTTGACAACAGGTAAAATTAAAGGATGGATCTTGTTTATACTGCGATTTTTCTTTCACATATCTTGGCTTACCACTGTGGAAATCAGTACATCTTAAAGAGAATTTATGAAGTTCTGATGGTTAGAAACTCTTAGAGGGAAACCTGGCAAGAAATGACACTTGGTAGAACTGGTTAGTTATAAACTATCTTTTTGTAGGTGAACAGAAACAAAAGCATAATTAGTAATTATTACTGGAAAGTTTGTCATGTTGGGGAAAAAAATTATGTTTTTACTGGTCATTATGTCTACCTCTTCAGAATTGTGAGAATAGTCTGTGATTTCTACGAACAAAAGAATGAGACACTCAGAAATGTGCAACCCTGGTGTAACAAGAAGCAATGAAGTATAACACAAACAAAAGAGACAAAAGGCAGAATTTACATCGCCTTGTTTTGTTTTGCTACAAGCACATGAGAACTCACTAGCTGTAGCCTTAAAATGGGACAGTCTGTTTCTAGGTCGCTCCCCGTGAACAGTCACAGATTGTACACTCAGTAACTCCTCACGCTAGACTCTGGAATTAGGCAGCGCTTTCAGCCAGTGTATTTTATTAACTCACTGTGATTTCTAATAAATTACTCAGCCCTCTTGCATCAACTGTGATTAGAACAATGTTTTGGTAACAACTCCATCATGGTCTCAAAGATTTTTATTGCAGGAGGTCAGATTGATTTAAATAGAGTCACTGTTCTAAAAAACCAAGCTAGAAATGTCCTAGGGAGAGGCCAGCTGGGCTGCTTAGGCTGGCCTCAGGATGACATTGCCTCAGTCAAGTCACTTTTTCCAGGGCTCATTTCTTGGTTTTGGAAGTCTAGAAACTTTATTTTGTCAGGGTGCCCGGAGTCGATCATACTCAAGGGACAAGGCTTGTGCTAGCCCAATGCACAAGAGGCCAGTGCATAAACTAGAATACTAATTTGCTCATTTATAATGAGAAAGGGAACTATCAAAGGGCCTAAAAGCACATGATACATAGCCAACACCTTCTTTTCTCTGTAGGAAAGTCTACATGGGAAGCCCATTATTATCTCTTCAGTTCAACAAATGTTTATTAAGCACCTAAGATACAGGTCATTTTTTAAAAGATTTAATTTATTTAATTTTAGAGGGGAAGGAAGGGAGAAAGAGAAGGAGGAAAACACCGATGTGTGAGAGAAACATCTATCGGTTGCTTCGCTTACGCACCCCAGCCAAGTACAGAACCCAACACTCAGGCATGTGTCCTGCCTGGGAATAGAACCAGTGAACTGTCACTTTGTGGGATGATGTCCAACCAGCTGAGCCACACCAGTCAGGGCAGGTTCAGGTTATTTTGATCCCAAGGATGTTTTGCATATATAAACACTTCAATTAGGATTATGGGAACACCGAATTGTCATAGACACTACTTTCCAAAGCAAACTACATTAAGCCAATTTAGGCTTTGATCAATTTTCTAAGTTATTCTTTTCTGACTGGCAGATTCAGCCTTTTAGGAGAGAATAACATCTATCTGCGTGATGGAATTAGCCATGAGGATCATCCAATAGCCACATCCAATACAAAGCCACCTTCTAAATACTATCCTTAACCCAGAACTTCGAAGGAATATGATAACCCGCTGAACGTGCAGGGAAATAATGATGTGTAACGAACATGTGGTTGTTACAGCGAGATCCTCATATAAGAAAGTGACCTAAAAACTTGGAGTCCTGCAGAGCCAATCTGAGCATCGAGGCCACAGTACCATCCACTAATCAATATCAGGACATTTCTAGGGCAAATTCTTCTTTAAAACCGTGTAGCCAGTTGAACACAACATGTCTCATTTCCTGATAATCTTACCACAGACCCAACTCTAACTTATCCTAGCCATCTAGGTTTGCCCAAGCTTGGCTTCCTGCCAATACTTTCTACTTCACCTTCTACAATTCCGACTGGAGTGGAAGATGAGAGCCAGACCATCCTCCTGGAGAACTTCTGTTCTGAGATCCAAGGGAGACTACACACCCCCACCCCTCTCTTGTTGTTGTCACTTAGCAACCTCCCAGTCTACCCCCACCCCCCTCACTTACCCTGTTCACTGTTTTTCTCTCTGCTCCGATAAGTCCTTGGTCCTCCACAATGTCAGAGTACTTCAAGCCTTCTCCTTGTTCTCCCTCTGACTTTGGCAGCTCCTTCCCATGTTTTCTGTCACAGAGAAAACAGAAACATCAAATAGGGAATTCCCCTCAGTTTCCCACTACTTAGCCAACGAATTTGTACGCAGCCACGTGCGTGCTTTTCCTGCAGCCACAGAACAATAAATATTCCTTATCGCACCCTCTGGCAGTGCTGTGTGCATCCCTGCTGACTCGGAGGGAGTGAGTTCCATCTATTTCCCCTTTCTTCTCCACTGACCTTTCTGTTCCTTTACGGTCAGCATGTAAACATGTCCAAGACTCTAACTACTATTCTTTCTTCCCCATCTGGCTCAAAACACCTTTTTAAAGAGAAGATCTTTTAGTTATGAGTTATTTAATTATTTTACTTGTCAGGACTTGTGTGCTTGTCTATAAAATTTTCTTGTGTTTTAAACAGACTTGTTTTAAGGGCTACACATGTGCTTATCTGAAAATTTATTGTGACTTTTAGAATTCAAATATGCAAGTTCTTATTGGTCAGCATTGTTTTCTTTAAACTTTTATGAAATACACAAAAAGTATAAAACATAAATGTATAGTTTAATGAATAATTATAAGACAAACAGCCATTTAACTAACTACCATTTTGTTAAGAAAATGCCCCTCCACCCATGTAACCCTTCGGGGTCGTTACCTTCTCCCCCTTTCAGAGGTGAGCACCATTCTGAATTTTATGGTAATAATTTCCCAGCTTTTCTGTATGAGTTTAACTCTTTCCTTGCCAACTCAGGCCCACTCTTCTCTCTTCTCCACCCTTCTGTGTTTACTGGGGAGCTAGGCAGTATGAACTATGTCAACAGGCTCCTTCTCCTTTCTAGCTTCTAGTTGCATTTAGTCAATAGGGCGATTAGAAGGAGCAAAATGAGACAGGGTATTTCCCTCTCCTGGGGTCTCCCCTACCGAATCTCTCCAAGGGCTAGCTGGGCTGGTTTTTGTCACCAACAATATTTACCAGGGTTAGCCTGAGAAATGGAACCACGAAGCTTCTCCAGTTAACCCTGATGAATATATAAATATGAGAGAGAATAGATTCTAATGTTTTGCGGTGAAGCAAAGCAACAGCTTTAAGTGGCACAATGACTTGGGGCTGGAATCATCCAAAGGCATCTTCAATTACATGTCTGACAGGTGATGCTTGCATTTGGTGGGAGTTTCAGCTGGGGGACAACCAGATCACCACATATATCCTCTCCTTGTGCCTTCCTCACAGCACAGAAATCTCAGGGTAACTGGACTTCTTGCATTATGGTTCAGAGGTACAGGATTGTCCTGCTGATCAAAGAGGAAGCTGTATCCACCTTTTACAATGTGGTCTTAGAACGCCCACAGCATCACTCCAGCTGCGTTCTCTCTGTTACAAGTGAATGACAAGGCTGCTTAGTTTAAAGGGTAGAGGACAAAGACCTCAGTTCTTGATGGGAGGAGTACCAGGGCCACTCTGAGGAAGCGCATGTGGGATGGAAGACACTGCTGCAGCATCTTTGGAAAATGTAATGTGCCGCACATGTTCTCAGACAGAACAACTTATTATCGTGTGATGGCAAAGTTTTATCAGTTTAATGTATAAAGTGTCTCGAGCCCACCTTACATGTAATTGCTGTGCAGTATTTTGGTGTTCTGTTTATGCTGTTAAACTTAGTCCTCGTTATTATTTTAAATTGGTTAGGTTTGTGCATGCATTAATAAATCTCTTTTATTAAAATTATGTATCATGCACCCACCTGTCCTTCAGCTAAACTGTCATTCAAGAATCAAAGTGAATAGGCTGTAGCTGTGGTAAATTCTTCTGATTTTTGTCTCAAAAATACCCTTTACTCTTATTTTTCACTGATAATTTAACTGACTATAGAATTCTAAGATTAGTTAATGTTTGTTTTTGATGTAAAATATTTTTACTGAAAATGCTTTTGTGTGAAAACACCCTCAGGTTCAAAAACAGTGGAGTCAAATGGCAAGACCAAGCCCCCATTGCTTACACTGTGTGAGCAGTTTGAGAAGGCATGCTCCTGCTGGTAAGGAGCTGTTGTCTCTTAACTGGGAAGCAGAAATGGTAAACGAAAATGAATTACTATTGAGTATAAAGTATATACTTTACATACAAATTATTAAATTATGTATTGATATGAAAAATGAGGTCTGTCCAGAAAGTACCCAGCCATGTACCATGGAAAATAGATGCGTTTCTTGAAGAAGGTACAAGAAACATTGACATAGGACAATGACACCCATTCTCCTGCAAAGTAGGCATGGTGGGCCCTCACACAGTTCTCCCAATCACCATCAGCTGCCCTATTGTATTTTCCTGAATCTCATCAGTGGTCTGAAACCTCTTCCCTTTCAAAGGTGATTTTAGTTTTGGGAAAAGCCAGAAGTCACAGGGCACCAAATCTGGGCTGTAGGGAGGCAGAGCCAGCTGGGTGATTTGATGTTTTGCCAGAAAATTCTGCAGGAGATGTGATGCATGAGCAGGCGCATTGTCTCAGAGAAGCTGCCAATCACCAGTTGCCCATAGCTGTGGCCTTCTGAAACACTGGAATAATTTCCGCAGAGGAATGTTCAAGCTTAACACAAAATTTGATGCAGATTTTTTACTCTATTTGCTCAGTCATTATGAATGTGACGGCCACACAGTACACATGCTCACTCATTGGTGTCTACCACCCCCACTGACTAGTACAATGACGTTGTCATTGTTCA
Source organism: Macrotus californicus (assembly GCA_007922815.1). Taxonomy (NCBI): domain Eukaryota; kingdom Metazoa; phylum Chordata; class Mammalia; order Chiroptera; family Phyllostomidae; genus Macrotus; species Macrotus californicus. Next base: position 50,834 of record VMDR010005385.1, read on the forward strand.
CACATGCGCATTCCAGTCCACTCTCCTTGGCTGCCAGGTTACATCGATGCCATGCAAACTGTTCTTGTTATATTAACAATCAATGGTTGGACTTTTTCTGAATAGACTTCATATATCGAACAAAATAAGAATTGTTGAACGTTTTCATGATGTAATCAGAGTGTCTGCTTAGGTAAAATTGAGAAAGGGAGAAAGTACCCTTTTTTGTATTTAGTGAAAGAAATGTCAGAATTTTAAAAAGCATTTAAATGATTAAAGGAATGAGCAGGGAGGAAGGAGTTTAACTTACCTTTCGGTGGTAAAGCAGAGGGTCTGCTTGAGGCCTGGCTGAGACTGACCAGTCAAACAGTTCCTATAGGAAAACACTGAACCCTCTCTTGAGTCTGGAAGACTTTGTATTCCAAAGGAATCAAATGGGCCATCAAGTGATTTGTTACTAATGAAGCTAAAAGAGAGTCTGGAGAATTGGTTGATATTTTGGGGTCGGAGGAGGTCAAACGGAGGTGCTTCAGGAATCAGTGGCCCCCCAACAATTACAGGAAACATTTTGCTTTCCTCCTTTTCCCCTCTGTGCCTCCCTCATTTTCCTTACAGAAATAGAAATGTGAGGAGATAGAGGAATCGTTCTGGAATATTAAATATATATATATATATATTTATATATATATATTATATAATATATATATGGAGATTTCTGAGTAATAAAAACCTTGGACTATTTAAGTTTCAATAGAAACCATGGACAAATACTGGACATAGAATACTCTTGAAATAGGTTTGGACTAACTAGTGTGTTGTTTCAGATTTCAGTTCATGTTTGTGTGTTTCTTGACAGTTATTA
>VMDR010005386.1:0-52014 GCA_007922815.1 Macrotus californicus
AGGAAGGGAGAAAAAGAAAGAGAAAGAAAGAAAGAAAGAAAGAAAGAAAGAAAGAAAGAAAGAAAGAAAGAAAGAAAGAAAGAAAGAAAGAGAAAGAAAACAATTTATTTCAGAATCAAAAAGACCAATGGGGGGGAGTGGCTAGACTGCATTTCAAACAAGCATTAAGTCGTTCACCGACATCTCCAATCTATTAAGGGAATATGTTGCCCCAATATTTAACATTGAGAGGTAAGGATGATTAGAATTGCCATGTTACAAGAAAGCGAGGTTAAAAAATACCCACAACCTCACAACTGGCTGCACTTAGGTGTGTGCACACTCTTTTATATTATTGCCACATTAACTTAGATTTTTAAAATTTAGAATTGGGGGTGGTGCATTTATACTTAGTGATGAGGTCATTTTAAGCAAAAAGAACAAGCGTTTTAACCATTTTTATGTACTTTTTTTAAAATAAATGTCTTTTTCTTTGTTTTATTGGTGGTAGCAGAGAAAAAAGTTGGCCCAACCTTCATCTTAAGCCTGGATATTTATTAAATGAGGAGAGTTACACACCAGCTGGTGACTCAAGGAGGCCCAGTGGGTCGGGAGGCCTGGGGTCCAACCACACGCCATCATGCACCTGCCGTGTGACCTTAGTCCAGTCCTTTCCCCTTCCTGCATGTATCTCAGGCTCGTCTTCTAAGCTGAGGAGGCTTATTTCTCAGGTTCCCTTCATCCAAATTCCAAAGTTTGAGTTTTAATTGGTGCCCTGGGAGGGTAGTCTGCCACCTGGACACCTCAGCCCAAGAGACTGAAGTTATTCAGGGCCCTTTATACTTTATCTTGCCTCACCGTGCTTTTCAAGCTAGAGTTGCACTATATTGGGGCCATAGAAAAGCCTCATTTTATGTAGCAAAAGCTTTGGTCCTTGACACCACCATAATGCCCCAGTCCAGAGACACTGAATAGGCTTGATTTTGTTTGCATTACATCATCAGGGTCCAGTTAGGGGACAGAAATCATACCAGTTATGTTAATAGACAGAATTCCATGTAGAGAATTGCTAACCAGGTAACCAAAGGGGTAATAAAAAAGAACTCAGGGTATCGTGGAAGCAATAACTGCTGGAGGCAGCTACCACCCCTACAAGCCAATGCCCAAAAGGAATTATGAAAATATGGAAGCTTGGACGAGGGGCCCACAGGCAAGGCTCAGACATCCGAGCAAGGGGCTGCAAGGCTGGTACCTGTGTCCCTGGGGGCACAAGGAAGCTGGGTGACAAGTGTGTTGGAATGCTTCCTATAGCATTCAGCTTTTGCTCTAGGAAGAAACTGCTGCTGCAGAAGTGAAGGAAACTCTCCTGGGATGCTTCCAAGAAAAGAAGCAGACAGGAAGGAGCATGTCCCTTCCTCTTCCTCCAGCCGGGTGGCTTCCCTCTGGCTCCCCCTGGTGAGCAGAGTCCCAGCCCCAGCATCACAAAGCGGGTGTGGAAGGGTGCAGCTGGAGGTGAGACAAGAATTTGGAATTATTACCCGGCCCCTGTCACCTCCAATCAGGTGGGTAATTGCTTCCTACAGGGCAACACTGAGGCCTAGGAGGCCTAGTCTGGGCTCAGCAGAAAGAAAATCTTGTGATTAGCCATATACCTAGAAAAGAAAAATGGTGGCATGAATGCCACATATGCGCCCTGTCCCTGGTGATGAAATTACCCGCACAGTGAACAGGAGAAGTGAGCAGTCCTTCCCAATTTCCAAAAGCAAGGGCAGCTGGGCAAGCAGAGGGAGCTGCAGAGCCCAGACAACGACCCACAGAACCTCTTCCCTTCCCCACCTTAGCCAGCAATCGCTTACCTAATGGCATAATTAGGTTGTTGTGCCAAAATTTGAAAATAAAATTTAGTACCCTGACCCAGTGCTTTCCAGGGAAATGTTGATCAGAGCCAAGAGGTTTAAAAGAATGCCCCTAACTACTGCCCTACCCCAACCAAGGATATTCTTCTCTTATGATCATGGAAAGTCAAGAGTGGGGAATAAGAGCAGAATCTTGGACAGCACAGGCCAAGCACTGCCCCACCACCACCACCACCACCACCACCACCACCCACCCAGGGCCTCTGCCTAGAGAATAGAGTCCATCGGAAGGCTAACAAAGCCTGGTAACCCTGGGTTCAAATCCCAGGTCAGATGTTTTCTTAGTGTTTAGATTAAGTAACTGATACAATTCTGTCCAAAAAAAAAAAAAAACCCAAATTAGTATCTTTTATGAAGCACTACTTTTAGTCTTTTCCAAGGGGGTTTCTGGGAAGGTTTCAGGGGTGTGCCAGAGCCAGTTTGCACCAGCTCACAGAAGAAGCATGCACACTCTTCCCAATGCTGCATTCATTCGTTGGCCTCACGTTGCTTCCTTGAAAGCAGCCCAGGTGGATGGAGTTATGCCACGGAATCAGCAAGTGCTACAAAACAAGGCTGGCTTCCTTCCTCCCTTCCTTTCTTTTTTTTTTGTCTTTTTTTCTTTTTTTTTGTACGAATAAAATCCATCCTTCCTCAAATACTGGTCTTAAAGTTCTTAAGCTTTTGGAAACAAAAAAAACCCAGAAGATATATCTCAACTCTTCCTTGACCTCAGGAGCACAAGGCAGATTTTGGGTTCAAATGGGAGAAACAAGGGGGTGGAAATATTGAAAAGGAGGTGAGCCTGGGGAAGGTTAATATGGCAAAGGATTTAGGCCACAAGCACAATCCAGAATTCTGAGCCTTTGGATTCTTTTACCAATAGAATGAGCTAATAGCTTTCTCACATTTTCCTCTTCAGATTTGGAGGACAAATACTGTCAGTAAATGGCCTATAAAGTGCTTAGAACATAGTAGGTCCTCAGTAAAAGGTGGCTTCTTTCACCTTCATTGAGATTCAGTTAGGGAGAGAAAGCCAGCGGTGGGTGTTTGAGCCTTTCCTGCCCTGCACAGTGACAAGAGTTGTGATCCATTGGGCCGGGCCATGTGACTTATCCTCCTGTGCTTTCAGAAGAAGGGACTGGTACATTAACAAGGAGTAAACCCCACATGCTCAATTAACATGAAGTGCACTCAGGTTATTCAGAAAGGTAAATGGAATATATAACAAATAAATAAAACCACTAATAATCCTTCAAAGCATGGAATCTTGGTGAGCTGCCATCTTGTTGGATGGTTTCCTTTTCTCCACTTCCAAGCCTTTTCCTCTTGCTGTTATTCTGACTCTACATGTTCAGCCTGGTCAGTTTCATCCATAACCACAGCTTCCATGCACCTTCCCACTGCCATCCATTAATGAATCCCAAGTCAATTCCTCTGTGCCCTCACATCAGATCGTATTTGCAGCTGTCTCTTGGACCTCTCCAGCTAGACTTCCCACAGACAACCCATAGTCAACATGTCCCATCTTAAACTCTTCATCTTCCCCCTGCTTCTGACATTGACCGTAGTCTGCCTTCTCTGTCCTAGGGAATTTACTCCCAGCTCTAGTAATCCCAGGTGCCTCCCTCACTCTCATTCCTCACATCCAGTTGATTATGAGGTCCTGTGGTTCAACCCCCGTAAAGAAATTTCAGGGCCCATACGGCTTCACAGGTGAACTCCACCACACTTTAAAACACAAAATAATACTGCCTCAACACAAGTCCTTCCAGAAAAGTGAAGAGGAAGAAATACTACCCAATTGATTCTATGATGTCATGATTATCTTGGTGCCAAAACCATACAGAAACATTACAAAAGACAAAACTACAAACCAATATTCCTCAAGAACATATATAGAAAAATTCTTAACAAAATTTTATCAAATCAAATTTTACAATATATTAAAAAGCCAAGACCAACTAAGCATTATGCCAGGAATACAAGGTATATTTCACATCAATCAATGTAATTCACCATATTAACAGGCTAAAAAAGATAAGTCATATAAGATCTTGATATATGCAGAAAAGATGTTTGATACAACATTCATCCTTTTTTTAAGATTTTATTTATTTATTTTTAAAGAAGGAAAAGGAGGGAGAGGGAGTTAAACATCAATGTGTGGTTGCCTCTTAAGTGCCCCCTGCTGGGGACCTGGCCCGCAACCCAGGCATGTGCCCTGACTGGGAATTGAACCAGTGACCCTTTGGTTCACAGGCCGGCACTCAATCCACTGAGCCACTCCAGCCAGAGTACAACATCCATTCTTGATTTGAAAAAACACTACGAACTCTCATCAAACTGAGAATAGAAAGGAACTTCCTCTATTTGATAAAGGGCATTTTTAAATATTCAGGCAACATTATATTTAATAGTGAAAGGCCCCGTGGTTTCCCACTGTGGGGGCTAAAAAAATTACTATTTTTCCTCCCACCTTTTAAGTTATTCTAGCTAGACTAATAATCAAATTAATAGACAGATTAACAGGAAAAAAATCAAATTTTAATACATGTGCATGGGCAATTGACATAAGCATAAAAATTTCCAAGACAGTGAGGCAACTTTAGGTATACGAGACATTTTGGAACAAAAGAGAAAAGAAGGGGGCAGATTTCAGGATTAAGTGGAGGATTTACAGGCAGTTAAGGAAGAGCAGAACGCACGTGGCAGGAAGATTCTTGCCAGGAAATTCAGAAACAGTGGGACCCAGGGGTTATCCAGACAGCAGGCCCTATCTGAACCCCTGTTCTTTCCCAACCTTCCGGCAGCATCCTCAGTCTGAATCTCTTGGATAGAAAAGGAGGGAAGATCAAAAGTTCTGAGACTTGTTTCTTAATAAACAGCTTAAAATCAATATCCTAAAAAGAAAGCTTCAGGATGGCAAAACTTTGTTTCCCTGCACTAAAATAAAGAACAAGGCAAAAGATGTCCATTCTCTGCGCCTCTAACCAACACTGTACTGGAGGAGTAACAGTCCAAGAAAGAGAAACACAAGGCATTCTGATCTGGAGGAAGTAAGACTGTCTTTATTCATAGAAGACATAATCATTTATGTTACAGAATACGGTATCAATATACAAAAATTAATTCTATTTGTCAACATAAGAAACATCCAAACCTGTAAGAATTTTTATGAGTTCATTTGGACCAAACTGCCGAGAAGCAAAATCTCAAGAAACTGAGGAAGTGCTCTGGAAAATGGCAGTTTTACCACTTACGTTATATGCCAGAAGCAAAGGGGAAGGCATAAGGAAGTTACATAAGAGCCATTCGTGATAGATTAGGGAGGCGGGAGAAAGCAAAGCAGGGAAACCTCTGAGACTGGATAAAAAGTAAATTAACATAATAATGACAATGAGGGGATTTGTGGTCTCTGCTCTGGTATAGTGGTTATACTTTGAGGGGTCTGGAAAAAAGAAAATTATTTTGATATTCCACAGGTATGTAATCTTAGATGCAAAAAGGCAATAGACAGGCTCGGTTAAGGCAAAGTTTGACCTTTGTTAGGGAAAAATATTGTCATGGGACATGACTACCCACCTTGACCCGCTTTTAGTCAGTTTTAATTTCAGACCATCCTTTATGGTTACTTCAGATATCTGAGTTAGCAAGGCCCTCCATGCAGGCCTCCCCTGAGCTTGTTGCGGCCCCTTTTTCATCTGCATATTTTTATTTCTTTTTAAAAGATTTTATTTATTTTTAGAGAGAGGGGAAAGGAGAGAGAAAGAGAGGCAACGAAACATTAATGTATGAGAGGAACACCATTTGGTTGCCTCTCACACGCCCCCAACCAGGGACCTGGCCCACAACCCAGACATGTACCCTGACTGGGAATCAAACAGGTGACCTTACAGTACAGAGGCCAGTGCTCAGTCCACTGAGCCACACCAGCCAGGGATCATCCTCATGTTTTTATATCCCCACAATGAATGATCGGAAGTTGAAATTGAAACAATACCATACAATACCACCAAAAACATGAAATACTTATGGATAAATCTGACAGAAAGAAATGCAAGGCCTGTATGCTGAAAATTATAAAACATTTCAAAGACAAACTAAAATGGAAACATATCCCAGGTTCTTAGATAGGACTTGTGGGGGCTTAAAAATGATAATAAAAAGTGGGGATAAATGGTGATGAAAAGAGACTTGACTTGGGTTAGTGAATACACAGTACAATATACAGATGATGTGTTATATGGAACTCTACACCTGAAACCTATATAATTTTATTAACCAATGTCACCCCAATAAATTCAAAAAATTAAATTTAATTTTAAAATAAAATATAAAATATAGGACTTTTCAGAAAAATTATCCAAAACTTAGAAATAAGGAAAAAAGGTGGGTCCCACATTCTTTCAATGTTATACAGAACAAAGTTCAGAGAGTGCTCAGAGAAATGTATTTAATTTCTCTCAACATTTGCTATTGATTGAAGGTGCCAGATTTAAAATAAATAAGTAGCTCTCTGCCTGAGCTCAGACATCTGGATATCTACCTTCCCTTGCACTTGGACGTTGGTGCTCCTGGTCAATGATAAAAGAATCCTAGCAGAAAATGTTAACATACGGGGGAGTTCTGGCCAAGATGGAGGCATAGGTAGAAACCCTTCACTTCCTCGCACAACCAAAAGGAGAATAACAGCCAATCTAAAATCAATAAACAACCAGAAGTGCCAGAAAATCAAACTGCACGAAACTCTGACAACCAAAGAATTAAAGAAACAGTTAACCAGACCAACCAGACTGGTGCACTGAAACAAAGAATTAGGGCCCAAATGAAAGAACAGAGCAAAACTCCAGAAAGAGAGCTAAGTGATGAGGAGAGAGCCAACCTATGTGGTGGAGAGTTCGAAGTCCTGATAATCAAAATGCTCACAGAAGTGATTGAGCTTGGTCAAAAAATGAAAGAACAAATGAAAGATACCCAAAATGAAATAAAGCAAAATATTCAGAGAACCAACAGTGACAGGAAGGAAATCAGGATTCAAATCAACAATGTGGAACAAAAGGAAAACATAAACATCCAAACGGAACACAATGAAGAAACAAGAATCCAAAAAAATGAAGAGAGACTTAGGAACCTCTGGGACAACTATAAACATTCCAATATCTGAATCATAGGGGTGCCAGAAGGAGAAGAACAACAGCAAGAAATTGAAAACCTATTTGAACAAATAATGAAGGAAACCTTTTCCAGTCTGACAAAGGAAATAGACTTCCAGGAAGTTCAGGAAGCCCAGAGAGTCCCAAAGAAATTGGACTCAAAGAGGCACACACCAAGGCACATCATCATTAAGTTCCCCAAGATTAAAAATAAAGAGAAAATTTTAAAAGCAGCAAGAGGAAAGGAGACAGTTACCTACAAAGGAGTTCCCATAAGACTGTTAACTGATTTCTCGAAAGAAATCTTACAGGCAAGAAGGGGCTGGAAAGAAGTATTTGAAGTCATGAAAGGCAAGGACCTACATCCAAGATTACTCTATCCAGCAAAGCTATCATTTAGCATGGAAGGGCAAATAAAGAGCTTCCCAATAAGGTCAAGTTAAAGGAGTTCATCATCACCCAGCCCTTATTATATGAAATGTTAAAGGGACTTAATCTAAGAAATAGAAGATCAAAAATAGGAACAGTAAAATGACAACAAACTCATAACCATCAACAACTGAACCTAAAAAACAAAAACAAAAACTAAGCAAACAAGTAGAACAAGAACAGAATCACAGAAATGGACATTACATGGAGGGTTTTCAGTGGGGTGGGGGAGGGGAAGAATAGAGGGGAAAAGGAACAGGGAAGAAGAAGCATAATTGGTAGGCATAAAATAGACGGGGAGAGGTCAAAAATGGTATGTAAAACAGAGAATTCAAAGAACTTACAATCCATGGACATGAACTAAGGGGGGGATGCTGGTGGGTTATAGGGTATAGGGCAGAGGGAAGATAAAGGGGGAAAAATTGGAAAACTGTAATAGCATAATCAGTTAAATAAGTAAGTAAATAAATAAATAATAAGTAATACTTTCCTCCCACTCTCTAAATTCTCTTATCTGAGATAATAATCAAATTAACACATAGATTAACAGGAGAAAACCTAAGTTTTAATACGTGTGTATGAGGAATTCACATAAGCATGAAAATTCCTAAAACAGTGAGGTAACATTGGGAACATAAGACATTTTGAACAAAGGAGAAAATGAGGGGATGGGGTATTAGATTTCAGAAGTGAGAGTGGGCGATTTATAGGTAGTTGAGGAAGTGGTAACACACAATGCAGGCAAACCCTTGCTAGCAACTCAGAAGCAATGGGACAGACTCCCTGCCTGAAGCCCTTCTATTTACCATACTTCATTCAGTTAGGCTAAGGTGAGCATCCTAAAATTTCCTCCCCAAAGCAGGTTTTTCTATCTGAATCTCGGGCTGCAAAGGGGAGAGGGAGTAAAAGGTTCTTTCTGAGTCTTTTTTGTTTTTTAGTTTAAATGTATTTTATTTTTAGACACCTACACCTTACACGACATGTTTTTTTTTTCTTTCTTTCTTTCCTTCTTAAAAACAATGCCTCCACTCCAAATAAATGAAGGTCAAAAGAAATGAAGAGCTCATGATAGCATCACCCCCATTTGTCCTAGTCCTGGCATGTGGATGAAAAGCAACAGCCAGATATGATGAAAGTGATAGATCCAAACTGCCAGGTGGTTTCCATTGTTCCATTTCTAAACCATGCTTGAAGAGAATCACTTAGGGGATCGCACCATCCTCACCGCAGTCCAGCAGGGCAACCAAGCCATCTTGTGTTCATGTTTTCACCAGTATAGAACCGGTGGGTTTTGAAATTAGCAAGAATGTCCTGCAGCCCGTCATGAAAAGCTTTACTTCTCCTGGTCTGTTCTTCCAGTTTCCCTTTGGTTGATTTCATGGAATCTTGGATGTACCCCGTGTAGGCTTCTTCGTAAGACCAGTTTCCTGTAAATGATGGTTCATGACAGTATCAACACCAGGGATTGCTGTGCTTTAGGCACCTACGCCCTCGAGGCCTTGCACTGAGGCATTTCCACCAATAAGCAAGTCATCAGTGTTACCCTCTGTGCTACTGACCAACTTTCCCCTCTATACCCCCCACCCCGACACACACACACACACACACACACACACACACACACACACTCTGCAAACTCCCAGATCTCAGATCTCACTGATGCGGAAGAACTTCATGGCTGATGAGGTCCCTGTAGATGATCATTGGTAAATGGTCATGATGGCGGCTGGGAGGAGACACAGGGACACTGGCTTAGCAGGAGCCCAGAGATCAGAGCCAGCATGGTGCAGCCCCAGCTGTGCTGGGGGGTGGGGGGGGAGGATCAGGCAGAAAAAACTTTTGTTTCTTAGTGAATGGCTTAAAATCAATATGCCAAAAGGCAAAACTTTTGGTCCCCTTCAGAATACAATCTGTGATCCCAATATACTTTCTCAGAAATTGAAAAGTTAATCCTAAACGACATATATCAAAATACAAAGGATCTAAAGTAGCCAAAACAACTTGACCCATTAAAGCATGATCCATTAAAGAAAAAAATGTATAAACTAGATGTCGACGAAATTAAAAACTTCTCTTTGAAAGATACTGTTAAGAGAAATAATAGACAAGGCACATAAATGGAGAAACTATTTGCAAGTCACATATAAGTGTGACTTACCCAGAATGTACAAGGAACTTTTAAAACTCAATAAAACAATTAAAAATATCGCTTCCTCGCCCCCAAAATAGGAAAACATATATACATAGCAAATACATTTAAAAAATATTTAACATCATTTGTCATTAGGAAAAGACAAATTAATACCACAAAGAGATACCATTGCACTCCTTTTTGAATGTCTAAAATCTGCCCTGGCTGGTGTAGCTGAGTGGATTGAGTGTGGGCTGTGAACCAAAGGGTCGTCAGTTCAATTCCCAGTCAGGGCACATGCCTGGGTTGCAGGCCAGGTCCCCAGTGGGGGCACGCGAGAGGTAATCACACACTGATGTTTCTCTCCCTCTCTTTTTCCTTCTCTTCCCCTCTCTCTAAAAATAAATAAATAAAACCTTTAAAAAAAAAAAGAATGTCTAAAATCAAAAAGAGTGACCCTACCAAGTATTGGAGAGGTTGTGGAGCAAGTGGAATTCGCATATACTTGCTGGTTGGGGACATAAAATGGAACACCACTTTGGAAGTTGTTGTTTTTTTTAGTTAAACATATGTTCACTATATTAACATAGGAAAAGGGCATGAGAAGTATACAAATCAACTAAAGCCATACAAAGTTAAGTCAGTGGTCTGCTACGTGCTGCCTGGCATGGAACTCTATTGACTGGGGATGCAAGCCGACCACGATGAGCCTCTGGACATAGAAAATTCCTGCAAAGTTGATGAATAGCTGCTCACCCACACCTCATCATTTGCGCATATCACAAAGGGAAAACACAAGGCCACAAAATATACCTTGTAAAGGTTGAAGTTAATCCCAGCGTTTTTTCCACTTTATTTCCCCATACCAGCAATCTGCCATAGAAACTACAAACAGATATAAGCTCGGCCTCTAGAGATGGTTGGGGTCCGTCTGCCTTCTCTGGCGAGGAGAGTCTGCTGAGGAGTGGCTTTTCTTGCTTGTCCCCCCTGCTCAGTAAAACCTGCTTTTCCACTTTAACCTCTTGTCTGTCTCCAGTCTTAAAGTTTTTCCTGTTAGAAACCAAGAACCCTGTTGGCTCGGGGGCTTGATTCCTCGTGACTCACCCCTCCGGCATGAGTAGCACCTAGCCATTCCACTCCCAGGAACTGAAGGGGACCAAAAGTTTGGCCTTTTGGGTTATTGATTTTAAGCAGGTTATTAAGAAACAAATACTTGGAAAGAAACTTGGACCCTCCCCCCACCTCTTCCTGCCCAAGAGATTCAGAGAGAAAAACAAGCTTGGGGAAAGATAACTTAGGATGTTCCCCTTAGCCTATTTGAGTTAAGTATGGTAAACAGAGAGGGCTTCAGACCTGGGCCTGTTAGCCTGATACCCCCTTGTGTGCCATTGTCCCCTCTTCCTCAACTACCTGTAAACCGCCCATTCTCACTTCTGACATCTAACATCCTGTCCCCTCCCCCCACTTTCTCCTTTGTCCAAAATGTCTTACACACCCAATGTTGCCTCACTGTCTTTGGAATTTTCACGCTTATGTGAATTCTCCATGTGTATATATTAAAACTTTGATTTTCCTCTTGTTAATCTGTCTCTGTTAATTGGGCTATCAGCCCAGCTAGAAGACTTAAAAAATGAGAGGAAAGGTATTAATTTTTTAGTACCCATATCATGTACCAAAGATCAATGAATGCATATGTCCATACAAAGACTTTTTCATAAATGTTCGTAGCATCTTTATTTGCAACGGCCAAAAGCTGGAGCCTAAATACCCATCAACAGGTGCCTGGGTAAACAATGGTGGTTTATCGATACAATGGAGCACCACTCAGCAATAAAAAGGAACTAGTTAACACATAATAACACGATTGATCCCAAAATAATCATTAGAATGAGAGAAGAGTATACTCTATGGTTCCATTTATAAAAAATTCTGGACAATGCGAACTAATCTACAATGACAGGTGGTGACTTCCTGGGGACTAGAGGAGCAGGAGAGACTGCAAAGGGTTCCAGGAAACTTCTGGGGGTGATAGAGCTGATCCCTCTCTTGATCGTGGTGATGGTTTCATCCATGCATACAAATGTCAAATTTTATGAAACTGTGTATTTTAAATATGTGCTATTTATTGCATGTGCATTATTCTTAAAGCCCTCAGAAAAGTCAATACATGCATCATAAATTTTCAAAATCAGCCCAGAATCAGCATTTCCCTTCAGAATTTCTTGCAGCACTGTTTTCTGGTCACTTCCCCTCCCTGCTGCAGAGACCGGGGTAGGGGCTGGAACGGCTGTAGTCAGCAAGGAAGCAGGCTCTACCCTCAACCCCATCCCTCACTAGGCCCAGTATAGGCTCCAGTACCTTCTCAGCTTCCTCCCCCACAGCCTGCCACAGATTCACTGAAAGGAAGAGCTGGCTCCCCATCTCTTCTTTTGCCCCTGCCATACTGCCCTTCTCAGTGCGTGGCTCCCACTGCCCTCCCCAGCTTATCGGCTGTCCCCAAGCAACAGCTGAAGTGTGTGCAGTGGGGAACCTCCCTGTTCTCCTACTCTAGGCTCTTCTCTCCCCTTTCTACCTGAGGACAGCACATCCAGGATCCTCTCTGATCCCTCAAAGCCTCAACCCAGCCCCCTCAGTCAGTCACTTCTGGGCAAGTCCCCTGCTGTCATTCCAAAGAGATTGAAACAGTTTGGTTTGGCTTAAAGCTTCTGTTAGCATCGAGGAGTTTGTCACACATGCTAATGAATAATCAGGCTGCCAGAGCAGACGCACAAGCAGAAGAGAGGTGGGGGTGGCCTCTAATGAATCCTTCCTGGCTGCCTGGCTGATAAGATGCAGACAAACAGATGATGGGGGTCTCTCCTGGCTCCCGAATTTAGGCCTGTTCATCTCTCTGAGTGGCAAAGCTCCCAGGTCTGTGCTTTTCTGGGGCCATCGTAGACTGGGCCATTGTAGGCTGGGTAAGACAAGGAAGGTGGTCGGACACTCCATGTGTGGTCAGTGGGTGGATGTGGAGGGCGGGCAGGGCCCATCCTCCCCACAGTGCCCAACGTCAGGTGTTCCTCAGCCCGACAGAGGAGCTAAGCAGCTTACCCGAGGGCTGCAGCCATCTGGGACACCTCTCTTCTCCCTGTGTTCTCAGTGACTTTTCCTGTTTGCGAGACTAGTCCCTACGGATTGCAGAGCCTTCTGAAAATAAGGCAACAGAAGACAGTGAGACATGTGGTCCTATCATCCAGAGATAACCATTTTCATTCTGCCTTCATTTCTTCCTTGCCTTTCTAATGCATACTGTGGGGAGTAAGAAAAATTAATGCTTTTCCTCCCACCTTCAAAGCTCTTCTGGCTGGGCCAATAATCAAGTTAACAGACAGATTAACAGGAGAAAATCAAATTTTGATACATGCCTATGGGCAATTCACATTAGCATGAAAACACCAAAGACAGAGAGGCAACATTGGCTGTATAAGACATTTTGAACAAAGGAGAAAGTGGGGGGATGGGGTATTAGATTTCAGAAGTGAGAGTGGGCGATTTACAGGTACTTGAGGAAGAGGGAACACACAGGGCAGGCAAACCCTTGCTAGCAACTCAGAAGCAATGGAACAGAGTGGGTACTGAGCTCACAGGCCCCTGCCTGAAGCCCTCCTATTTACCATTCTTTATTCAAATTAGGCTAAGGCAACATCCTAAGATACCCTTTCCCGAGTAGGGTTTTCTATCTGAGTCTCTTAGGCAGGAAGGGGAAGGGTCAAGGGTTCTTTTAAGTCTTTTTTTTTTTTCCTTAATAAACAGCTTAAAATCAATATTCCAAAAGGTAGCTTCAGGATGGCAAAACTTTGGTCCCCTTCAAAACATTTTTGAAAGCTAGAGTGGTAACATAGCAGTAAGAATAATGTTTATTGAACAAGTGCTTACTATTGTGCGGGTCCAGAATAACCCCAAGATGTGCCTGTGTGGTACTAGGTTACGCTAGGCATTTCATGTGGATTATCTCCCCATTTTCACAGTAACTCTGACTGATGATGTAACTATTATCCTCGTTAACAGAGTGACTGAGGCTTAAGGAAGTTAAGTAGCTTGTTCAATGTTGTCCAGGAATGACACAGGGCTGGGATTGCAGCCCAGGAGATGTGATTCCAGGACCAGCACCCTCACTGCTTTGAAACTAAATATCCTGTAAATATCTTTCTGAGTTTTTAGACTTCAGTGTCATTTTTAATTATTGCAGTGATTAAAGTATGCCCTTGTTCAGAAGTACCATAATTTCCTCCATCCCCTATCAGCGGGCATTAGGTTGTTTTCAATAAGTCATTCTCCAATGAGTATGTTTATAGTTAAACGTTTGTTCAAAAACTAAAATTAAAATCCTTGGGCCAAAGCATATGTATAATTTTAAGGCTTTTGATACACGTTGCCAAGATCGTCCTCCAAAAATAATGGACCAAATTATACTTCCTACATCCTCATCCATACCAGACTACAAAACATTCTTCACCTAAGTAATTAGATGCAGCTCAAGTTCCGCCACATGAATAATAAAATGTAGATTAATTAGAGGCTCAGATTAGCCCAATCTTTTCCAGTAGAAATTCCATTCTCCCTGCCCGCCCCGCCCCCCACACCCCGCCAGCCATAGCAGAAGACCCATAACCAGACATTGCCACAAAGGAGCCTGGGGCAGAGGGTGCAAGAGCAACTTCTGATTGACTGAGTCAGCTCAGTCATTCTAAATTTCTCAGAAAAACCTGTTGCAACCATTGTCACTGAGCAGTCACTGTCGGCGACCGAGAGAGTGAACAGTGTGTGGAAGGTCTGAGCCCTGTCGTGGCTGGGAAAACAGTCCCCTTACCCTTTCAGTTTTTCCAGCTGGTCGAGTAATTCAAACAACACATGGCAGGGTACGTTAACAGAAGAAAACAAAAAATGTAATATGTGCTCACAGGGAAGTCACATAAGCATAAAAATTCCAAAGACAGTGAGGCAATATTGTGTACACAAGACATTTTGGAATAAAGGAGAAAGGGGGAATGGGGTGTTAGATTTCACAAGTGAGGGCGGGCAATTTACAGATGGTTGAGGAAAGGTGGGACACACAGGGCAAGGAAATCCTCGCTGGGTGACTCAGAAACAATGCGGGGGCAGGGAGAATCTGGCCCAATGCTGACTACTGACTGCTGTTAGGGTGTAAATTCTCAAGGTGATTAAGTCAAGGCTCCCTTCCTAAAGCAATTTTATTTCCTATCTGAATCTCTTTTTTTTTTTTAAAAAAAAAAAAAAGAGGAAAGTAAAAAAAACCATTTTCCTGAGTTTGTTGGGCTTGAATGATTTCAGTTTGAAATAATCTGCATGCCAGGATAGCACATTCCAGGTACACTTGCCCCCGACCCCCACAGTCCCTTGCCTGCTGAGTCCAGCTGGCAGCAGCTTGGAGCAGGGAGAGGCCAGAGACCAGGGCGTCAGGACTCACAGGTTCTCGTCCTGGCCCTGGCATTCTTAGAAGCTCCAGCAAGACCCACCAAGCCTCATGTCCTTCCCCTGCTACTGTCGAGGGTGGAATAAGGACCTGGAGTTTCCACGCACTGCAATCTCATATGTACCAGAAGAAGACATCAGTAAATACCCGCTAACATTTACTGTGCTCCTATTAGATACTGGGCAGAAACCCAATGCAATCCCCACCAAATCTTTGTAGCATATGTTGTAGGACTGCTTTTTCTTTGTTTGACAGATGAGAAAACTGAGGCACAGGAAGCTTAAATCCTTTGCCCAAGGTTGGACTGGGAGCACAAGGCAGAGCTGAAATTTGAACCCAGCACGACAACCTGACTCATGTCTAGTGGGCCTGCGCTTCGGGACACTGGACTGTGGGCACTCACCCAGATCAGAAAACAAGCTCTCCAGTGAAGGGCCGTGTCTGTACTGGCTCTCACTCTGTCCCCCACGCCAAGCCCAGTTCCACAGGAGGCAGTAGAGATCTGTGACTGTATTCGGTGTCTACAGCTGCGTAACACGTGACCAGAAAGGATGACTTGAAACAGCTCCCGTCCATTAGTTCACAGTGCTACAGGTCAGAAGTCCAGACACTGTGGAGGGACCCAAGTTTTGCCACACAAAACTCCCTTTTTAGAATATTGATTTTAAGCTGCTTATTAAGAAACAAGGCCCGAGGGGAGTCTTTGACCTGCTCCCCTTGGCAGCCCAAGAGATTCAGACAGAGAAACCTGCTTGAGAAAGGGAATCTCAGAATGTAGCCTTAGGTCAAATAGAGGGCTTCAGGCAGGGAGGGACCTGTTAGGTAGACGCTCCCCCCTCCATTGCTCCTGAGTTGCTAGCTTCCTCAACTCCTGTAACTGTCCATTGTCCCCCACTTTCTCCTTTGTCCAAAATGTCTTACATACCCAATGTCACCTCACTGTTTTTGGAATTTTCATGCCTATGTGACTTCACCATGCACATGTATTAAAAACTTGATTTTCTCCTGTTAATCTGTTTCTGTTCATTGGATTATTAGCCCAGCTAGAAAAACTTAGAAGACGGGAGAACAGTACTCACTTTTTTAGGCTGCACGACTGCATCGCCAGGCCCTCTGCTCAGAAGCACGCCAGGCTGAACTCGAGGTGTCTGCCGGGCTGTGTGCTCCCCTGAGCTGGCTCCTCTTTCAGGATCGTCAGGTTGTGGACAGAGCTCAGTTTCCTGCTATGGTAGGACTGAGGTCCCTGTTCTCTGACTGTCAACCAGAGACCTTTCTCAGCTCCCAAAGGCTTCCCTCAAGTCCCTGCTGCGTGGCCCCTCCATATGCCCTCTCACACGGTCACCCTTCAAACCTCTTGCTTCAGGAAGGACCCAGTCCTGTTTAGGAGCCTACCTCACTAGGCCAGGCCCACCCAGGACATTCTCCCTTTTGATTAACTCAGAGTCAACCACTAGGGACCTTAATGACACCTGCAAAATCCCTTCTGCCATAGAATGCAATATAATCGCAAGGGTGATGGCCCATCATTGTCATAAGTCCCCGTCTCATTCGAGGGGTGGGGAGATGTATACCAAAGTAGGAATCCTGGGGCTATTTTAGAATTCTGTTGGCAACAGTGACTATGAGGGTGACAGAATAGATGCTAAATGAGTGAATGAGTGTGCACGTGGATAAATGCACAGGGAATGAAGTGCTCATCTGTGCTGACAGAAGTGAGGAGAGTGGGCTAAATGCACACTCACTTTGGGATGCACCCTAGCAATCTTTGGCAGATCCCAGGCTCACTTCCCTCTTGAAGGAGCAGGGACCAGGACACCTACCCCTTCTCTCCAGTGTCTGATGCAGGATGAGCTTACATAGAAGTAGAATGTCTGATCTGTTCCCTGAAGCTTAGAGCAGGGATAAGCACTAATAATCCGACAGCAGTAAAGATGAGAAGGCCCTGCTTCCTCAGTGGGACAACAAACCTTTATTCCAAATCGCATTTTTCCTGTGCTTCCCCTCTCTCCCCTGGGGGTGTTCACACCCATTCATCAAGCACTCCACACACAGAGCCCCACTCCACCTGCTCTGAGAATGTGCCCTGGGAAAGCCCAACACGTTCACCCCTGGGGGCCAGAGGCTCTATCCAGGAAGCCGCTGCCACCACCGTGTCCCCCACTGAGCTGGGTCCATGAAGATAGACATGGACCTCAGCCCCATTTACCCTGGGTCTCCTCTCTCTAGCCCATAAAATCACTAATTCATGACCACATGACTCTTGAGTATCCCATGGACTCCAGGAGTTGGACAGGAGCTGGGCTCTCCCCAGGGGAGAGAGGCTGAGGCCGTCTCCATGCTCCGTTGCCTTTCAGGCTGAATTGATGAACTCTAAGTCCTCCGCAGGCTGGCAGTGACAGTGTCAGTGTTGTGTAACTACTCAACGTGTGTAGAACTCAGTGTGTGTAGAACTCAGGACACCTTTTTCATCCAGGGGAGGAGGCGGACGGCCATCCCGGCCTACAACTGGTGACAACTCCACTTCACTCCACTTCAAACACGCTAGCAGCTTTTGGCACGGGACTTCCACCGCTTTCTGAGATGCCTTTTGGCTAAAAGGTGTACCCATTCATTGAACAATGTTTTCTGAAGATCTATAATGAACCGGGCACTTTGTTGTAGGTGCCGAGGGGACAGTGATACATAGACACTTATCCTCAAGGATCTTACATTCAGTGAGGAGGTTAGATGGCACACAAGACAAGTAAGTTAATTATTTACCATATTAGGTGGTGACAAACTGCTCTGGAAAAAAACAAAGCCAGGAAAGGTAGTGGGGAGGGCCCGGAGGAGAGGAGGGAAGGGTAGGTGAGACGCTCCCCTGGGAAGGTGACATGTGAACTAAATTGAGACTTAACTGTGATAAAAGAGGGGTCCGCTGGGTGTTTGAGTAGCTGCAAGTGCAAAAGCCCTGAGGCAGTCAGGTAGCTTGTGTGTTTGCTCATCAGTAACAGGCCACGTGCACATAGAGCAGAGGGAGAGAAATAGGAGGTAAGTAAGGAGAGAGAGGTAAGGCAGGCAGGGGCTTAGAATCATTCTGGCCACTGTGTCTCGAAGGTTAAGCTGTGGGGGTGGGTAGGAGCGACCGGCCTCCCTGGGACAGGAACATCAGGTCAGGCCCAAGGGGTCGTGGACCATGAAATCCTGGCCCTCAACAAACGTATCTTAAGTAAGTGAATTGAATGTCTGGGACTCAGGCCAGCCGAGTGTCTGTGAAAAGCGTAAGGCAGGAAGGGGACAAGGGGACATGGTTACCAGGTCCTCAGGAAGTTGGGATTATGGCTAACAGATGAGCCCGGTAGAAGGAGGAAGCAGGTGGGATCAGGAATCTGGAGGCCAGCAAGCCAGTGAAGCCCAGGTCAGGAGCGCTGTCTGTCAGCAGATGGGGTTTGCCTTCCTCCCAAGCGCTGTGTTTTTGTCCACTTGCCAAATCCTTATTGCACTCCTACTGTGTGCAGGTACCTTGAACACACAGCGGTAAACAAGGCAATCAAGGGCCTGTCATTTAGTGGGGAAGATGGTCAAGCAATTATCTAAACACGAAATAGAAATAAGTATGTGTTATAGTGAGTGCTGGGAAGGATAGTGTTAATATAAAATAACTGGAAAGGTCTCCTAGGAAGATGATAGTTCATGTGAACCTGACCAAAGACTCAACCACCCGAAGCATGGAAGGGAGAAGAGCATTTCAGGCAGAGGAGACAGCATGTGCAAAGCCCCGAGGAGAGGAAATCCACTGTGGGTCTAAGAACAAACCGGAAAACCCTATGTGTATGGCCCCACCCTGACCCAAATACATATGCTGAAGTCCTAACCCCCAAAGGGATTGTATTTGGAGGTCAGGCCTGTGAGGAGGTGATAAAGGTTAGAAGAGATCATAAGAGTGGAACCCTCATCCTATAGGGTTGACGTCCTTATAAGAGAAGAAAGAGACGCCAGAGCTCTGACTGCCATGTGAGGACACAGCAAGAAGGCAGCCATCTGCAAGCCAGGAAGAGAGCTGTCACCAGGAATTGAGTCAGCCACCATCTTGACCCTGGACTTCCCAGGCTCCAGAACTGTGAGAAAATAATTTTTTGTTATTTTATTATATTTTTGTTAAACAATTTTTTTCTTTTTTAAAGATTTACTTGCTTTTGTAGAGAGGGGAAGGGAGGGGAGAGCTACTGAGCGCAAAAGTGATCGGCTGCCTCTTGCATGCCCCCTACTGGGGGACCTGGCCCCCCACTCAGGCATGTGCCCTGACTGGGAATTGAACCAGCAAACTTTTGGTCCACAGGCCAATGCTCAATCCACTGAGCCACACCACTCAGGGCAAATTTCTGTTATTTTAACCACCCAGTCTGTGGTATTTTGTTATGGCAGCCCAAGTTGACTAAAACATCACCTCTTCCTCAAAATTGAGCAGAGGGGGCTCTTCTATGATGATAGCTGCCCAGTAGCACCTCCTGAAAGCCTCCTGAATGCACCCGGCATAAGTAAGAGGACAGCAGTCACCAGCACCCAGGATACAAGAGGGAAGGTGCTTTAGGATGCCCCCAAACCTACCCTGCCCTCAGGCCTTGGCCACCTTACTACCAGGATGCAGGAGCTGACAGAGTTCATGCCAGTCCCTCTGGGCATCCAGTCAGCTTCTTCTGGTGCATTTCTGCCACTTTGTCAGTGGGCAGAGGAAGCCCCACTTGGTAAGTGAGCAGCCTTGGATGCAGGGGGCATGACCCAAGACTGAGTAGCCAAGGACAATTGACCCCTCCTGCCTAATCCCCTCAGGTTTTCCTGCTGGGATATGTGTTAAGTGCCAGACAGGCCCCATGGAGTGCTGGGGACTGGATGACCCCAGGCCCCTCCTCCAACCAGGCTGAATCACCCAGGATTTACACAGATGCTCCTCTCCTCTTCCTTCATCTCTGTTGACCCATTGCCTCCCTGAGGCTCACGAAATCCCACTGTGTTTTCATTCATCCAGGAAAACCGCCATGTTCATTGAGATGGAAGACAGAGATAACAAAGCAAATCTTCCTCTTGCTTGTGTGTTTCGATTGTGAAAGTTTGGTTCCTCGAAATCTGATTTTTATGCCTTTTTCTTTATATTTCTCTCTTAGATCCACATCATGCTCTCTGCCCTCCAGATGTACCTCCTGAAGAGCCTTAAAAAAAAGAAAACACACACACAAAAGCCTCTCTCTCTCCTCCCTCGGCTTCCTGGCTCCATGGCTTCTCTCCCTCTCTCTGGCCAGGCCATCTCTGGCTCATCACCCTCCTCTCAAGTCCTTAGCACCCCTTCCTCCCTGCCCCACCCCCAGGGCCCAACTGACATCATTCCCTTCACAAGCTAAGCTCTCCTGAGAAGCACAGGTGGGTCCAGCCTAGTAACACCTTTACCTGGCACCCCATGGGTCTCCACACCACAAACCCAACCATCCCTTCCCCAAACTAGGGCATGCTCCTCATCTCCTGTCTCAGGAACCTCTCCTGTGCCGAGTCACAGTGGTTCCAAAGCTTGGGCTCCCCCAACTCTTCACTCCTTGATCAAGAATCTCACTGAGTCCTGGCACACCCACCTCCCCAATGTCTCTGGCTTCTGTCTCCTCCTTGACATACCCAATATGCCTTTACTTCCTCTTGTCTGAACTTTTTTTTAAGATTATATTTATTTATTTTTAGACAGAGAGGAAGGGAAGGAGAAAGAGAGGGAGAGAAATACCAGTGTGTGGTTGCCTCTCATGCACCCCCTACTGGGGACCCGGCCCACAACCCAGGCATGTGCCCCGACTGGGAACCGAACCAGCGACCTTCTGGTTCCCAGCCCACACACAATCCACTGAGCCACGCCAGCCAGGGCTGAACTTTTCCAGTAACCTTGTAACTAATTGCCAGCCGGGGAACTTGGGACAAGTCACTTGACCTTCAAGAGTTTTAGTTATTCTTTCTGTAAAATGGGTATAGGGAGGCTCACTGCTGTGGGAAGTAAACTGTGGTAACATGTATAAATATAAATCACCTAGCACGGCGCCCAGCATGGGCCAAACAAGTGGCAGTTCATCTCTCCTCCCCACTTCGTCAGCCCTGTTCTCCATCCTGTGGTTTATCCTCTTGAGACAAACCTGATTTCTAGAGTCACAGTTGGCCATACACACCCTGTAATTTTCTGCTTCCAATCATCCAGCTGCAAGGGTATTGAGTGTCTTTTTTTTTTCCATCTTAAACCAAGTTGATATTGTATAAAGTTATCTGGTTATTTTTATTTATCTAAAATATGCAGAGCAGGAGGATACCTGAATTTTTAAAAATAATTATGATTTTTTAAGGCTTGTCTCAGGAAGTTTTTATAAGACAAAGTAGAAAGAACTCACTCCCTTTAGGCATTATCTCTCCTTCCCACTCTGCTTTTGGAAGGATTTGCAATTCAAATTGAGGATAAACTGTATTTTCACTTAGAAAAACACATTTCCTCTAGCAATAAAATTTTCTTTTGAATACATCACCCACAAAAGAGCCATACCTTTATACTTCATGTGCAACAATTTAACAAGAAAATGCTATCGATCTCTTTTCCCTTTCTTATCCCTTCATCTCTCTCTAAGGAAGGAATTGAGTAACACACACACACACACACACACACACACACCACTCCTTTGTCTCTTCAGAGTCTTATCCCAACAAATCCTCGAAAATGACAATGGTCAGCTTTAGTTTAAATTACTGTAGCTGACATCAGCTCAGGGCCAGATCCTCAGCATCAAAATGAAATGAAAAACTGAAATGAAACCCATGACTTCAGCTGAGTTACCCTGACAGTGGCCCAGAGTCCTATATCCCCCAAGAAACTGACCTGAACTGCCTTCGGATCAACCTAGAAGAAGAAGTGTGTTGGGTGTTGATAAGCAGAAGGGACAGATGGTCCTGGGGTGTCAGCTTGAGTGTGTGGGCTCTGATGGTGGACCCTCTGGGCGGGAGCCCTGACTCCCCCTTTCCAGCTGAGGGACCCTGGGTGAATTGCTGCTATCTCTGAGTTTCAGTTTCTCATCTGGGGTTGTTGTGAGAGTTAAAGTAAACAATTCATGTATAGACGTTGGGACAGTGTCTGGCACAAACTCAGTGATAAGTGACAATGGGTATCATTATTATTCTAGGTAAAATCAGTGCCAGTTCCAGGTACTAAAAACCTGCAGGCAGTATAAGGTAATGATAAGGATCTTTTACTCAGCCAGCCTGGGCTTAAATCCCGACGCCAGTGCTTACCAGCTGTGTGACTCTGTGCAAGTTACATAACCACTCTGTTCCTCGGTGGCTCCATTAGTAAAAGGGGCATTAAAAATTGCACCCGCGTCATAGAAATACTGTAAGAAGGAAAGGAGATGATGCAGAATGCTTAGAGCATATAGTAGTTGCTCAGTGAAGTTTGGCTGTTACTTTCCTTGCACCCCACAAAAATACATATAGTTAACTAACTCAGAACTGCTTCCTCAACTACAAGGAGGTTTTCCCCCTCATTGGCTGTAAGATTTTCCACTTCAGTTGTTGATTGGGAACTAAGTCACATTACAACACACCTCCTATTTAGGGGGCTTTCCCAGAGGAGTGGAGGAAAGACCCATTAGACAAAAGGAGGTCAGACTTACCCTCTCCCCAAAATTGGCAGCCAGCACACCAGCAAGCGACTGGAGCTCAGTCAGATGGATGCCCGCAACGGGCAAAGGGGGCCGTTGTCTCTGAAGGCAGAGACGGGGGAGGCTGGCAGTGGAAAGGGTGGGAAGAAAGGGGGGACGGACAGCTGACCTGTGGGGTCCTCTTCACTTCAGCCACAACACCTTCAGTTTTTCTCTGTCCTAAAATTCTTCATCACAAAATCAACACATAGTTTTCCAACCAGAAGCAGCATCCATAGAGGTACTCAGAAAGTGTGATGAATCTCCTTCAAAAATATCCCCCTCAGTGTCTCCTCGCTAATTAGCTAAGCCCTTCTGCAACTCGTTCTCCCTACTTAATAATATCGTAGCCATTTCTCAAGGTCAACGAACATCTATTGTAGTCACTCTATTATGGTTTCATCATTTTCCATAATATAAATGTACTATTTTTTTTTTTCCCCAAACACTCCTCTTTGGACAGACACCGTTTTGGATACAATTTTAAATTCACATTCTCGTGGGTGCAGCAGCCTCGCCCTCGGGAATCAGCCCTACAGAAGCAAAGCACTAGTTTGCATGTCCGGCTACACTTACAAGGATACGTTTTTAGCACACATTGCTTGGAGTATCTGAAACTGGAAATAACCTAAATGCCCAGCAGTCTCCCTGATCTGTAAACGCATGTTATAGAAACCACTACTCAAGCCCAGGTAAGAATGGGACTTTTAGGTTCCTTCCAGCAATGACATTTTAGATGACTTTTATTTGGGGGAATTAGGGGAAGCAGGAAGAAAAAATAAGATAATGTGTATCAAGAGCAGATTACCACATTACCAGTGAGTCATTGTTAGATCTATTTTACCCATGCGGACAGCAAATCTGAATCTTCAGCAAGTCCAAGTTCAGGTTTTGCTCGGATCTAGAGCGTCTCAAACTGCAATGTGCATAAGATTCACCTGGGACTCTTGTTAAACTGCAGTTTGATTCAGAAGATCTGGGATGGAGCCTGAGATGTATTTCTAACCGGTGATGCAGATGCTACTGGTTCATGGACCACACTTTGAGTTGTAAGGATCTGATCAAATCACACCTGCTGGCTGAACTGAATTTTCCTCATTTGTCAAATACTGTGGTTGATTAGGGTGCCCAACTACCTGAGTTTTCCCAGGACTGTTCCAGTTTTTCCACTGGTCCCAGGAAACTAGGACGATTGGGTTAGATCGGGGCAGATAACTCAGAGTCCTGAAAAGTCATAAATCTGAATGAAGTGAGCTGGTTAAAGACGTTGGCAAACAGAAGAGTTTAAACGCCCACTCTTTCAGGCTCTGCCCAAAAGTCTTCAACTTATAGCCTTGGTCCTGATGAACCCTCAGACTCTACGCAGCTGAGCAATCCTGTGTGGCAGCTGAAAATGCCCATAGATGACAGCTTACAATGAAAATATTAGAAAATTGGCCCTGGCTGGTGTGGCTCAATGGATTGAGTGCCAGCCTGCAAACCAAAGGGTCACTGATTTCAATCCCAGTCAGGGCACGTGCCTGGGTTGCAGGTCAGATTCCCCAGTAGGGGGTGCGCGAGAGGCAACCACATATTGATGTTTCTCTCCCTTCCTCCCCCTCTCTCTACAAACAAATGAACAAACAAACAAACAAATAATTGATGTTAAACTATTGCATATTTAAGCAAAAACTGAAATAACATTAAAAAGAAAGAAAGAAAGTATAGAAATTATCCCCAGCAAGTGTGGCTCAGTTGTTTGGGCATTGTGTTGCAGACAGAAAGGTCACCAGTTCTATTCCCGGTTGGGGCACATGCCTGGGTTGTGGGCTCGGTACCCTGTTGGGGCACATGCAGAAGGCAACCAATTGATGTTTCTCTCTCCTATCAATGTTTCTCTCCCTCTCTTTCTCCCTTCCTTCCCCTCTCTCTAAAAAACCCAAAAATAAAATTAAAAATATAAATTTTAAAGAAAATATTAGAAATTAGAAAGCATTAACTTTATTAGATAATATCAGATTTATTACCTAATATTAGAAAGATTTATTAGGTAATATTAGAAAATATTACACTCTTCAGAAAAGATATAAAAAAAGCTATAAAGAGAGGGCAGGGAAAGAGTCTACTCACGAACTCAAAAACTAACTCTGGCAGCCAGCCTCCAGGATGGGCCCCCACACTTCTCACCTGGTATTTACCTCCTCATGTGGCCCCCTCTTACACTGGATGGGGCCAGCCTGTGTAATCCATAGAATATTGTGGAAGTGATAGAGTATGACTTCCAGAGCCAGGTCATAAAAGAAATGGAAGCCTCTGTCCTACTGGTTTTTTAGATCCCTTGCTCTGGGGGAAGCCAGTTGCCGTAGGATACCCACGGAGTCCTATGAAGAGACTCCTGTAGCAAGGTCCTGAGGCCTCCAGCCAACGGGCATGTGAAGGAGCCTTCTTGGAAGTAGATCCCCCAGCCTTTGGATGATACAGCCCCAGGCACCATGCTGACTGCGACCTACTGAGGGACTCTGAAAAGGAGCCACTGAGCTAAGCCACTCTGGGTCAAGCACTCTGAAAACTCACCAGCGATGGAAGACCCAAGAATTTGCAAACTGACAGC
Organism: Macrotus californicus; assembly: GCA_007922815.1. NCBI lineage: Eukaryota > Metazoa > Chordata > Mammalia > Chiroptera > Phyllostomidae > Macrotus > Macrotus californicus. The sequence goes on from VMDR010005386.1 coordinate 25,342, forward strand.
CAGCGGGGCCACAGGCAAGTTTTATTTTGGCTCCTAGGTTCTTTTACAGATTGTATTTATTTATTTTTAGAGGAGAAGAGAGTGAGAAAGAGAAACATCAATGTGAGAGAGAAACATCAATCAGTTGCCCCTCCCACATTCCCCGCCCCAGACCAAACCTGCAACCCAGGCATGTGTGCTGATCAGGAATCAAACTGGTGACCCGTTGCTTTGCCCAATGATGCCCAACCAACTGAAACACCCAGGTCAGGGCGCATAATTTTTTAAAAATGTGAATTAGTTACCAACATCTAGAAAACAAGATATTTCCATGCAAATCTGAATTTCCAGCATCTTCTGAAAAATTGGTAGGGCTTTCATTCCTACAGGTCAAGCACAGGCAGGGGCTGAGCAGCACCTGCCCCTTACAAGGGGCTGATACGCATCAGCACACCCACCACCTCCAGATTCTCTCCCCCTGGCACTTGTCCCTTGTTAACACCAGCTCCTGGCCCTGCTGAGTCTGCGATCCTTGCCTTAGAGAGAGGAAGTCTTCTCACCGGTGTTTCTCAAAGACTGTCTCAGGACCAGCAGCATCAGCATCAGCATCAGCATCACCTGGCAACCTGCTGGAAAAGTAAACCCTTGAATCTGTTCAAACACTGTGGAGTGGAACCCAGTCTTCCGCATCGCACAAGCCCTCCAGGGGATTCTGATGCAGGTCAAAGTTCGAGGACGACTGCTCCTCACAAATAACGCTGTCGGAGTTCCCTAGGGCTGTCATAAAAAGGTATCACAAACTGGGTGGCTTAGAAACTGATTGTCTCCCAGGTATGGAGGCTAGAAGTCCAAAATCAAGGGGCTGGCTTCCTCTAAAACCTGTATTGAAACCCTTCCTTGACTCTTCCTAGTTTCTGGTCGTTGGTGGGGACTCTTGGCCCTCCTAGCGTTGTAAACATCCCCTCAGCCCCGTGTTCACATGGTGTTCTCCTGTGTCTTCACATCTTCTTCCCGCTGTGTGTCTGTCCCTGTGTCCAAGTCCCTCCTTTCCATAGGGACGCCTGTCATGGTGGATGAGGGTGAACCCTAAGACCTCATTTTAATTTGGTTATCTCTGTGACGACTCTGTTTAAAATAAGGTCACATTCTGATGTACTAAGGGTTAGGACTTCAGCATGTTTTTGGGGGAGGGGAGTTTAACCTATAACACGAATCATTTTCTGACGTTCAGTTGAAGCTCAAAATGACCGGGTGTCCAGCTCCACTGACATGCAGCCCCAGCCCGAGCCACACCAGAAACAGCAGCAGTCCGTACCTTCTGCCAGGCTTTGTATCAAATCCGTGGTGGCCACACAACCCCGAGTGCTCACAGCCCCTTTGAGAGGCACAGTGAGGAGCAAGACCCTGGAACAATTTGGTCTCAAATAATCTGCTCACTTGCCCTCATTTTCCTGACATGGATATATAGTGCTGTGATTATTTTTTAATTAAGGGCTAATCCTACAATGTATTGGACACTGGGCAGCCAGGCCTGATTCTCCGTTGTGACCTTAAATTTCTCTGAGCCTCAGATTTCTCAGGTGTAAACTGAGGCGCTTGAGCCGGACCTTCCCTCTGTAACCAAACACAGGTCCGGCGGGTCCGGCCTCCTGCCACTTCAAAAGCCAGTACTCCAGAGGCAGGTGCTGATGTAATAGGTCAGTAGTTTATTTTCAGGTGCCCGCCACCTGGAAGATGAGGGACTCACATCTCAAAGCCCATCTCCCTCTCTCAGAGGAGGCAAAGGTTTTTATACGGAGGGGGAGAGGAACAGAACAGAGATCAAGGAAGGGGGTTGAAAAGTTCTCTACGTGCAGCACAGCTCATTCCAATAAGGACAGTGATGGTCCCATGTGCATCACGCTGGTCTGGTCATCCTGGCTTCACGTCATCCAGGCTCCACAGTCAAAGGTCAGCAAACCTCCCAGAGCAGGGATGCCTGAAGGTCAGAGTCTGTAACTTTTGAAGTTGGTTCCTAGGATTCTTATACAAACACGCTGTTTATCTACAAGCTACCTATCAGTCAGAGTCAGCTCTTACAGGAACAATGTCAAAAGAACAGTGGGTGGGTTAGAATTCCCCACCGGCAACATCTTCCACTGCCACACCTCCGGCTCTGAAAGTCGGTGATTGATTAACACTGCACTTGCCATTTCAGAATGCCAAATCCTCTCTTCTACCATTAAATAAATCACTGTTACACTGAATAATATGACTATACTTAATGAATTAGTCAATGTGTTTTGTCAAATATCTATTATAAGCAAAACAACTTGCCCTCTTTTGCAATGCATTTGAGTTAAGTGAACCCATTAGTGACTTCAGGTAAAAACCTGGAAGCATCTACAGTCAGAAATGAGGGACTAGATTTCTAACCTCTCGATGGACCAGGGAGGGGGTGGGCAGTGGTGAGAAACCATGTGGTGTGGGTCAGCTTCTGTGTTGTGGGGACGTGGTTATGAATATTGCAACACGATAACTCTCACCCAGAAAACCCACCACGTAATCCAGGGCTAATTCCCACCCTGTCTCGGGGTTCTAACTCAAGCTGACTCTACTTCAAACGAAGGAAAGCTTGTTTGGCCAAATTCCCATGGAGCGCTGGTTTCAGGAATGTGACATGCTGTTAAACCACAGCCGTGTAAGCTTGCGTCCACTGAGATTTTCCAAGGATGAAAGTTTCACTTTTCAAAAAATATATATATATAGCACCGCATAGCTGGAGACATGTAAAGTGAGTGAGTGGTGTGGCTCAGCCTCAGGACCCTTTCTCTCTCAAAGAACACCTAGTACTGAGTCTGTTCTGGGAGAGGGCAGGGAGGTGCGTGGGAATAGACTGTTCCAAGATTACAATGATGAGATATAATCCCTGCCTGTGAGTCTTTTCCGGAGGCAGAAAGAAAGTACAGTTGGGATGAGCCCAAAGTCAGTGCATGGCATCTCAGAGACTGGGGAACATGGGGAAAGTTGCTGGGTGTTACCCCACAAGGCAGGGCAAGTGGACAGTCAGCGTGGCACAGCTGGTGGAGGCCCAGAGGGGTCTGGAGTTGGAAGTACCAGGGTGCCTGTAGGAGGAAGGCTCCCTAGCAATCAACACAGGATGCTCAGCATCTCCCCGAGGTCATGCACTGGGGCTCCCTGGGCTCTCCCTCCACATCTATCCAGGAGGCTTGGCAGAATGATCACCAAGGACTGCTGAGCGCTGCTGGAAAGAAAGGATATGGGAATGTCCTGTTTCCCTCGATTGGGCTTAATTAAGCATTTCAAAGTGAAGTAGGTATCTGAAGAACTGAATCAATACAGAATGGAATCTCAGATTCACGCTGATCATGGTAACTTAACCTCTCTGTGTGAGAATCCCTGCGGCAACTCAGTTACCCAGCTTGTTTGGCTGCCTCCACTGACAGGGAGCTTGCTTTCTCACAAGGATGCCTGTGTCACCAGCAAATGGCTCCAGGGTCTCAAAATGTTCTCCTTATATGGTGCTGACATCTTCTCACTTACCCTCCTAAGTGCACACTCTGTCCACCAGAACAGGTCCAAACCCGCAGTTCTGCAGCAGCCCTCTACCTGAAGGTGGGGAACTGAGGTCTCTAAACTCCCCTCATTCCTCACGCAGTGCTGTGGAGGGATGGCTCCTCGACCTGGTTAAAGTCACCTGAACAGTGACTAGTATGTTCATGTCCTTTGAAAACCACACTCCCCGCTTCCCCCAAACCGAGAGCCGTGTTCCAGGAACAGTGAGAGCAACACAGAAGAATGTGGCAACAGTGGGAAGTAGAGCCAGCCAACCTCCGAGACCACAGTAGGATGGTGGCCACACCGGGAACTGAATGATGATCCCCATCAGCCCAGCCCTGGGTGGCCCTCCCACAGAGGCCAGGCAGCCTTGACCAGGCCTGAGGCTGAGTATTTCCTAAGCCCTCAGTGGTCTGTAGCCTCTCACTGTCTGGGGAAAAAGTAGTCCCTGGGCCAGAGTCTGTGGATGCTGGATTTCAGGGACACTGGTGGGAACAACCACTGGGCCCTACGTGTGACATAGAAGGGAGAAGCCCGCCCCCTTGTGGATCTCTGGGGGGTGGCAAGGTACAAAAAGCACCCTAAAATCTCTCAGGAGATGAGAGATCTGGAGGAGTGGCCACTCCCTGTCACTGCTCCCACTTCACCAGTTGCCTCTGGTGACCTGCAAGAGAACTGATGTAAACTATCACAGGGCAGGGGAGTGGTGGCAGGGGATATGAAGGGAAGTTAGGGGGTGGAGGCCCCTGGGTCTAGTTGTCCAGCCACAGAAAGTTGGAGAGAAATTAGGCAGGTGTTACAAGCCATTGAAAAAAGGAAAGAGTGTCAGGGGAAGGCAGCTGCAGGCCTCTCCTACTTCTGCCCCTCCCTGGGTGGCCCCAGGCAAATCATAGTCCCTCTCTGGGCCTGCAAGGGCTAAGCTAGGTAAAGGCTACGATCCCTCTGAATGCAAATTATAGACACCGCTGAAGGCTTTCACATGCCAGTCCTGACAATGGTCTGTCATTGGTGGCACCAGACTCCTTATTGAAGAGAAGAGGCAATGAGAGGGCCAGGGCAAAGGGCATGTGTGGAAGGGGAAGCGGAGGGCACCACCTTCCCCAGCTTGGCAGAGCCACCATCCCTGTGACGTGTCATACCATGCCTCTGGGAGCTCCAGAGAGTCACTTACCGCTGCGGTCTCCCTCCGTCTGAAACTCTGGCCTGGTCTAACTGTAGTGCCACGCCCTCCTCCTGGAGCACCTTTCCACCAGGGAGGCCAGGGCCATCTGACACCCTTGCTCCAGACGGGTGTAACCCAGGCCCCTAACACACCGCAGCCCACAAGCATTGGTTCTGCCTCACACTCTAAGCTGCCTGTACTCGGCACAAGCACATTAACAAAGATTATATTTTTAACATATTTTTGTGATGAATTCTGCACTACTCTGTAATCAATGAGAATCAGGCTTAATGGAGCCCTGGGAAATGCAGGCCAGAGCACTTTCCTCAAAGCTCTCCAGATAAAAAATAAATTTGAACTAAAAAAATTGAATTATAAGCTAAAGTGGCTCAAGTATTCTTTCTACTCATTGCTCACCGAGACACATGGTCATGGAGTCACCAAAAACGTTTTGAAAGGCTAACTGTTTCCTGGCAAATGAAAAGTCTTGAAATCCGTAAAAACTGGCCTTGTATAAATTATTTGAAATAACGTCCTCAGGCCAGTGTGCTCCCAGCTGGAATGATCCAGGGTGACTCTTCCCGGGGGAAAGGTCATCGCTCCACAGCACAGCACACAAAAGCCTGGGCTGCAACTAAATAAGCCTGTAATTTCTCATTTAAAAAAATATTATAAGGTTATTATAGGAATTACAAGTTGTTATGTAAACAGTCCTTAAAAATCGGAGGACTCCAACAGTAAGTCCAACCTAAGTTCTACCTAAAAAAACTGAAGTCAGGTAGAACACGTAAACTCTAATTGTGGGCAGACCCCTTTCGAACACCTATGCAGACCACCCAGTTTCCGCAGCACTGCCAAATTCTAACATTGTAATGAAAAGTTTAAAGTCCAAAACCTACAAGCCATCGGAGGTTCAGCAAGCAGATTGTGCCATTTCAGAACAGAAAATGTGCTTGCGTAAGCAAGTCACCAGGCTAACCTTTCTGCATGGAGTCCGGCCTTCAGCTTCGAACGCGGCTGTGCCAGGGTCAGAAATGAGACAAAACTGCGCTTTCACGGAGGTTAGCCAAGGTTCAAGGGTCGGGACCGGGCCATTTTATCAGTCAGGTCAGGCTCACACCCTATTGCCCAGCACAGATAAAAACTTTATCTGTCTGTTTGCTAAATCTACTCCTCTTGCCTTATTTTCAAAAGAAAATACCTGGACTCACTTATCTAAACCAGAGAGCGGCCTTCCCCAATACTATTCTCATGGCAACTTCTGAGTAAGAGACACACAGCGGTGATTTTTGGTCTCACTTCAGTCAATAAGTGTCCATGACTGCAGTGACCGGCTTTGTCCTACCTAAAACCTTGCCTTGGGAACACGGTTCAGGTGACGTGTGACCACCCGGCTATGTTTGTTAAACAGAAGAAGTTTGTGACTGGAGGTGTTATACGAGAATGTGACTGTTCTCAAAGTGTTGCCTTTTTAAAGTCATCTTTTCCTAAAGTAAAACAAACTGCCAGAAGTCAAAAATTAATTTTGATAGATTTTCCAAATCGGGAAGCTAAATTGCCATAGAAAAACGTACAAAGTTACCTTTGGACTAGTACACACATCCGCTATGTGTTCTCTAATAACTGTTAGGAGGAAAAAAACCGGCTAAAGTGTCTTCCTCACAGAAAATAGATATGTACAGATGACAGATACAGCCAGGCAGGTGGCCATGTAGAAACCTGGTTAAATACAGTGAGTACAAACACTACCCCAGTGAGTTTTCCTGCACAGGCATTTTCAACACAAGATGAGCACCTTCAAATTGACTTTATTTGGAAACAAGGCAAAATTCATTATTTTAATCTTTAAAGACTGTGGTATCATAGTAGAGACACATAAATATTATAATATACATTTAGAAATTAAATATAATAAAATCAACATGACACTGTGTAAAAACTCGTATGTACATTTCCAGTAAGTCCAAGGTTTAGGCAGTCATGCCCATCAGATTTCTCCCTGGAACCGGGTGAACTTTGCCGGGAGATCATCCACAGGGTACACGGTGGGACTGGTTTTCATTGTAGGAGGTCCATTTAGAAGCCTCCAGTCACAATGCCTGGCCAGCTCCACTGTAAATATTTTGAGAAGAATTTTTGCAAACTCTTTCCCTACACAGCTCCTGAGGCCTCCTCCAAATGGAATGAAGCTAAACCTGGAAGCATCCTCAGGGTGCGGCAGCATAAATCGGTCGGGATTAAACTCTTCCTTGTTGGTGAAGACGTCAGCCACGTCGTGAGTATCACAGATGCTGTAGATAACATTCCAGCCTTTGGGAATCTGGTATCCCTGCAAAAGATGATGAAGTCCTGAGGGCTGACAAACTGGAATCTAACTTCTGACAACGAAAAGCTATTGCTGATATCTTTGAAGGGGTTATGAGTTAAAAGAAAGGGCGGGTGGGGTAGAAAGACAGACATTCAGGTTGCTGAAACATAGGGCAGGACACTTATCAAAAGCATAAAGGAATTTAAGCCAAAGCACAGGAAAGCAAGGCAAGATTGAAAATCACAACAAAATGGGAGGGGAGAGCTTTTAACTTACATTTAATTCAAAAGTCCTAAGGGCAACCCGAAATCCTCCTGGAACTGGGGGATTCAGTCGAAGGGTCTCTTTAATAACACACCCAATGTATTTAAGCTGTTCCAAAGTCTCCATGTCCAACTTGTTGTCCTGATTGCTCTTGCAAAGTAAACCCTAGCAAAACAGTCACACAGAGGCGAACGGTTGTTTTGTGCTCCAGTTAAATTAGGGCAGCAGACATAAACAGGACTTACGAGGCGACCAGACCCAATGATGGGCCCCATGATGACAAAGGGTGAAGGGGAAAGCAGTGAGCAGCTAGTGACCATTCGCCTCCAGCCCTTAGCCCAAATCCACTATCTTATTTACAATTCCCAGAGAATGCTGCTCACTGGTTAGAACCACTAAGCTTCTCCCCTCCCCCCCCATCACCACCGTCTGCTGCCACCCACCTGGAAGTCCCCTATTCATGCCTTTGAATACATAAATCCAAGAAAATGGAACCTATCTAAAAATCTCCGGGATTCTGCAAAAGGCAGAGATAGGGGAGGGATACAAGGTCGAGCCCTGCCTGAGTAGGGACACAGCTCAAGATGCCTCCCTTTTTATTCAGAAAGCAAATTCTCTGTCCCCATCGGTCCACCCACCCCTGGGCCCTGGCCTTTAAAACGCTCAGGGAAGGCATCAGACTCAATGCAAAGTTAGCTAGGAAGCAGCAGAATTTCTTAAGGTAATAGGGAACCCCGAGTCCCCTACCTTACTCTTCAGCTCCTCTCGCACTTTCTGGAGAACATGAGGGTACAGCCCCAGGTAAGTTATCAGAGATGTGGCTGCACTGGCCGTGGTTTCATGTCCCCCAAAGAGGAGTTCGGTCGAAGATTGCTTTAGTGCCTGAAAGTGGAATAAGATGAACGTTTTTACAAGTCTCCATGTAATTTCACACAGGGATTAACTACAACCCAACTGAGGGTTCTGGGGGGAAGAGGAGAAAGACTACCTTTTGCGGACAGAAAGTCAAAGAAAGCAACATTTTTTTAAAGCAGAATGTAACGTCAGTTCGTCCAGCTGAAGCAGGAAGGCCGGTAAAATCCCATTCTACCGGGAACTCTTGAATTGAAGCCTTAGTTGTATTAAAACTGCCGAAGATTCCTTATTTACATTTTGCAAATTCCAACTTCCCCTTCCACACCTAGGAGCGCTAGGGGACGTTCCCTGATCCGCTGCAGCCCCCTTCCCACAGCTCTCCTCCCGGCGTCTCAGCCCTTTCCGTGCCCCTTCGCCGGGGGAGGGGGGTGTCTGTGCAGGCTGCCCTCTCCTGGAAGCTGGGCCCCAGGCCAGCGTTTTGGGGATCCCAGGAATTGCATTTGGAAAACCAGGAACCGAAACTCCGCAGTTCCCCTTCTGAAGCTGTCACTCACCTGCATATCCAGCCTCTCTCCCCTCTCCCACGAGTGCTCGATCAACAGCTGTAGCGCATCTTTGCAGCCTCCGTCCGCCTCTGCAGCCCGCAGCCGGCAGATCTTGGCGCGAATGTTCTCTTCGATGCGCGCGTGGATAAGGTTCCGCGCTTTCATGCCCTGAGCGCAGAGAGCGCACCGCGGTGAGCAGAAGCCGGGCACCCGTGCCCCCGAGCCCCTCGCTCCCTCAGCACCCTGCTTGCCGCCATTACCCGGTACAGCCCGCTGAAGGGCACATCGATGGGCAACGAGAAGAGATTGCGGGTCATTTCCTCGAAGGCCTCCACCAGCTGCTGCTCGGCGTCCCCGCCGCTGGCTAGACCAGGTTCGCAGCCCAGTAGGATGCGCATGGCGATGCGGAACATCAGGCGCTTCACCTGGGGGTATACCAGGAGGCCCCGCTCGCCGCAACTCAGCCACTGCTCCAAGCAGTGCCCCACTTCTTCGACGATCACCGGCACGTAGCACTGGAGCGCCTCTCGGCTGAAGGCCCGCATAATTACCTGAGCCCCGAGGAGGGGAGAATGTTAAAACCCGGCCCCACTCCTCTCGTCTTCCGGGGTTCCCTTCCAGACAACCCAATTCCGCCAGACCCAGGGCACTTTCCCGACTGGGAAAGCTAAGCTGGGCCGGAGAGGGTCCTAGCCGACGCCTCCTGCAGCTAGTGCTCTCCCAGCATCACTCTGCGTAAACCCCGCCGGCGAACGGGGTCCCCCTTCCGGTCCAGATGCCTTCACCTCCGCCCTCACCTTCTTGCGTTGCTTGTGCGAGGAGTCGTGTAAATTGGAAAGGCAGCCGGAGCCCAAGATCGTGCGCACCGACGCGGGCCAGTGGACTGACACTAGCCGGTGCTCCCCGAGCAAGATGCGCCGCACGTTGTCGGCGCCCATCACTCGCACCGTGGGCCGCCCGAACAGATGCGTCTTGTAGATGAAGCCGTATTTCCTGCGCTTCATCTGCAGGAACTTCCTTCGCTGCGAAAGGAAAGCGGAGGAGAGAGGCAGGCGTGAGGGGGCGCCGGGGAGCGCTGCGCCTTGGGCTTCCCAGATCCTAGCCGTAGTCACGTCCTCCCCGGGACGCCTGCCTCAGCGGCAGTAGAAGCCTGGAGCCGAGAACAGAGAATCGTCCTGTCCCGCCCCGAGGTCCCTTACCTGTAGCACCATCTGCAATGTTTCCCCAAAGAAGGGGAAGCCCATAGTTCCGGGGGGCAAAGGGAGGGCGCAGCTGCGGTCGCGGCTGCTCACGCAGTACAGGTCCCAGAGTTTGATCGCGGCTAGGAAGAGCAGCAGCGGGAGCACGAAGGTGCAGAGCGCACTGGCCAGGAGCGCCAAGAGACCCATGGCGCGCTGCGACCTCCCGCGCCACCTGCTGCCGCCGCCAGCACTCCAAACCTTGCCGCGCGCCCGCTTTATAGGAGGCCCAGGTTGCTGCCCACGTTACCTTGGTCAGACAAATTAGTTCACCCAAAGTTCATCTTTAATTGCGGATTGGGTCCCTGGCTCCTCCCCCCGCGAGACGCTGCCCAAAATCTTTAACCGTTTGTTCCGCGTCAAGGCAGAGGCGGCGCGGAGGCGGCTTTCCCGGAGCGTGCCTCCTGGGGCGCGGAGCTAGGAGCAGCCTGGCTCCCCATCCAAGGTGTGCGGTGCTCCGAGGTGGCGACACGGGCCGACCCGGGCTCTGGGGAGCGGGAACTCCAAGCCCTCGTCTTCCTGGTGGTCTCTGTGGAATACCTCCCGTCGGGTCGGACTGGCGGTCCCAGACCAGAGCTGCCTTCATCGGTTTTCCATTTACAGGCACCTCGTGGGCGCCCTTTCACCTGGTAGGGAAGGAGAGGAAAGTGCGTTCAGGGATCGTCCAACTGCCTCATCCCACAGGTGGGGAAACTGAGGTCCAGAACGCAGAGTAAAACGAAGACCTCCCGACTCTTTCGAAGATCCCGCAAAAGAGCCGGGGGCCAGGACCCCTTTGAGAGCCGCGGAGAGTCAGGCATGACCAGAGGATTAGGGATCACATTTTCCCAACCCCCTCGAGGGGCCAGCACTCACGAGGTCATGGAAGATCTAACCTAAGGGTACAAGAGAGCTCCCAGATCCCTCAGGACTCCAGGTGCAAAACTGCACAAGTCAGCCCCAACCCTGTCGCCCCAGTGGGGGCAATTCCTCGGCAGCTGGGCAATCCGCGCTCTGGGATCTGGCCACAGCCTGCCGGATTCTGAGGACCCTGGGGCGTGCAGCCTCATGGGGGGCGGGGGGGGGGAGCAGGAGCCTTAGCCCCAGCAGGATGAAGAGACAGGGACAGAATAAGGACAACCCGGAGGTCTAGACTCCGAGTCCCGACTTCATCACTATTTGCATCAGCTTGGGCAAATCACCACACGTCCGTGCGCTTGTTCTTCCTCCTTAATTTGGAAACGATCACTCCTGACCCGTCTACACCTCCAGGTAGTTAGTTGTGAGTTTCCAAAAGGGGCGTTTGGTTGCAAATACTGTCCCCAGCTCCCGGCACGCTAGGCTAGGTACGCTACTAGAGTGACCTGGACTTCCGGCACTGGAGCCTTCCTGCGCTCTCCCGGCTCCCACCCAGAGTAAAGCCACCCGGGTGAGTCGGTTCGCGGTTCTAAACCCAGGTCAATGGGAGTGCTGGTATCCCAGCTGGGAAGTGGGTCTGCTGGCCTTTGCCCAACTACACTCAGCTGCTACTGCAGCCAGTGTGCTGCCAATGCTTAGCGCTCAGACATCGCGGCGAGCGCACTCGCGATCCCGGCTTCCCACCTGGCCAAGCCACACCGCCTCGGACCACGCACCGCCACACGCCCCCTTGGTTCCGGCGCAGAACGCGCCAGCTCGGCCGAAAAAGAAACAGAACAACGCGCGTTTGTTTCAAACTGAACCACCGGCTCTAGAACACGCCAACCTCACGCTTCGGAAAGCGTCCCTTGGAGATGGAAAACTCTTTCATCTGAAGAGCTGTTAAATACGCGGTCCTCCCGTGGGGGTCCCCAAAGCCGGCGGGAGCGAAAATGTCTGCGGAGTCTTAGGGACCGAGCAGACCCCCGCAACGCTCCAAGCCGAGGTCGCCCCAGGGCGTGTTTTGGAGAGCCAGTTCCCGCACAAGCCGACTTGGCGTTTCAGAGGCTCTAGAAAAGGGTTCCTCCGACTGTCATTTCTTCTAACGATCTGGCGACAGTAACTGGTGCCAGACAACTTCTGGGCTCCGGCCGGCAGGAACCGGCGCCAGACGCTGGAGGTAATTCTCAGAAATCTTGGCCCGCCCCTCTCTAGACAGTGCCTCTGGCCGATGACCGAAGCGGGCGAGCGGGGCGTGACCTGGGGCCCAGTCCCAATCCTCGGGCCTGACCCGCCTGTGACCCCTGCAGGCCGGACCGTGACATCAGAGTGAACTCTGCAGGGCCACCTCGCCAAGTTCAGCGTTCGCCGGGTCACGAGATGAGCGAGGCCTCTGGGCTGGAAAGTGCCACAGGGGAGGTGTATCTTACTCCATCTGTCCTTCTCGACCCATGGGGGGCGTCCAGCAGAAGAGGATTAAATGGGCGAGCGGAGACCAATAAAAAATATCTTGGGGCGGGGGAAGGGTCAATAAATTGCCAGCCCAGTAAGAACTTTGATCGTGGGGGGTGGGGGGCAGAGGAGTTGTTTCACTGGAAAGCAAAATGTTTCCAAATTCTTTACAAAACAACCTCCGCGTGGCTCAGGGTTGGGTGGGGGGAGGGAGTAGCTTTTGCTGGGGGAGGGGTGGGGTGAGCTCGGGCAGCTGAAGCGCGCTTCTCCTTTCTTCTCCCTGTAGCCTCTTCTTCCCATCTCTTGAACTTTAGGTCCTGTCTCGGGGCCCTGTACCTGCGGGTCCCTCTGCTTGGGGAGCCCTTCTCCCGGGTCATCGCTGGCTGGTTCCTTGCAAAGTCCAATGATCTCTGCTCAGAGAAGCCTGCCTGCCCCACCCTGCTGAGTGTAGCCCCCAGGTACTCAGCACCATAGGCCTGTCTGATTTTCTCTCCAGCCCTTATCACCATTGGACATAGTCTTGCTCTTTCATTTTCTAGTTAATTTATTGTCCACTTCCTTTGTGAGCATATCACATCCAGGAGGGCAAAAACCACGTCTGTTCGTTCCTTCCTTAGGGAATCTGGAGCTACTAACAAAAGAGCTCAGGTGTTCTGTGAAATTACTGAAAATAATGAATCAATGGGAAATTATAGAGTAAAATTGGAGCTGCCCCCTACAGGGCCTTATACTTTGTCCAGGATCCAGAGCAGGTAAACCAGGTCTATGGGAACCAGCTACACTGTCAGGGCTCTTGAGAGCCCCTTCCCCCATGTTTCTCTTCTCTTCCCAAATCAGAATCATCCCCCAAACATGATCCTCCTGCCATGTCACCCTGGTAGAGCTTCTCAGGCCTGGCTGTTGTCTCGGCAGCCCCAGAGCGCCCTGAGGGCAGGCCCCAGTCTCTCCACTTTTGCTGGCTCAGGGGCCTGCCAAGCCCATGGCCTGGCGCCAGTACTGGGTCAGCAGTGGGTGATGAATTGCCCTGGATGGGGTTATGGTGGTGTCAGCTGGGCTCAGAAAGGCCTGCTGCGCTCTTGAGCTACTGGCCCTGCTGCTTCCCCCTTTCCTCCTGGCCCAGGGATCCACCTTAAGCATAAGGTCAGGAGGGCACCAGTTTCCTTCTGGTTCACTAAGGGGTCAGTTGGGGCCTCCGAAGTGGCAGCAACTTTCCTGGCTCCCCCATCATCACTCCAGCTGCCCCCACCTGTCTAAAGATGGGTGGCAGATTGAGGCTGTTAGGAATTAAGACACTGGAGGCTCTTGGCTTTGATTTAAATGCTGATGGGAACCTCGGTTGGAAAGGTCCAGAGAGAGTTCTTAAACCAACCTAGGGATCACTATGACAGGATGAAAGGGCTGAGTCCTACCTACAGGTGGCCACAGGCCCAGAAGCTGAAGGGAGGAAAGGTGTTAAGTGATGGGGTGAAGGGAAGCACTTGGTTCAGCAGTGCAGAGCCCACTGCTGGCTCCTCAGGTGGGTCTTTTGCCTCCGTTTCTCCTCTGTAATAAAGGAGGTTGGGGGAGGGGAGCGTAGTGACCCAGAAGGTCCCTGCAGCCTGCTATCCTGGAGGTAATTCACAGCCCAGATCCTGGGGCTTCGTGTGCTCTGGAGGGAAGTCTGTCTACAGCCCGAGTCCCAGGCTGCCCCAGCTCCCAGCCCCTCTCTAGGTATTTGCTGAGGTGGGTCCTTGCGGTGGAGGGGTGGAGGGCAGGGGCAGTCTTTGCTGGGTGTCCCCAGGCCCTCCACTCCATGCCTTTCCATCAGGGAGCAACTAGCTGCCTAACTAAGCCCATTCTCCTCGCTCATCTGTTGCCAGTAAACTTCTTCTTGGCCTTCCTGTTTTGGGTACAAATATCCCAAACCTCTCTCTGAGTATGTCTCAACCTCCCATGAAAATAATCCAGACTTACAGAATAAGTGTGCCTATTCTCCCATATAAATGGGAAGATTAAAGGAGTTCTTGAAGGAGGAATTTTTCTTTTAAGAAGTCACCAGTAGAATCCGGTGATGTTGAGCCGTTTAGAGCCCTGGAAACGCCCACAATTCTGAGTTTCCGCAGAGTGGCCATGGCGCACCATGTGGAGGCCGGCTGCCTAAGGGCCTTCCGTCGGGCGCCTTCTCAGTGTGTCTTCCTATGGACCAAAGCCAGGCCAGGGATGTGCTTCTGGCGTCCCCGCTTCCACGCAGGGGTTGCAACCCTGGCCATGTGCGCTGAGTCTCTGGCATGCTCCATGAGGCACAATACACCCTGCAGTCGCTCAATCCAATCACCCTCCTGGGTTTGGCACAGAAAGGCGAGGCCAATTAACTCTAATGGAAATCTGTTCCTTCTACTCTTGCTTCGGGATCCTGGGAAGGGCTTAAGAAGCTTGGCCAACGACCTTTCTTTCTTAAGAGCACAGAATGCGCAAGAGACACCTTCTCACCAGCCTGGGAGCTTCTCTGGTTCTGTGGCGGTGGCTTGAGCTCCCCCTCCATCAGAGTCCCAGAGTCCAGCACAGAGATACATTCGTTGACTGTTTGTTGAATGAGTAAGTGAGCGCACAACTTGGCACCGAGGAAATGCAGATGGGTGGCACTACAATTGTGCCAGTGCCACTGACCAAGTCATGTCCCGCAGCACAGTGGGTCAGAGGTGTAGCCCATCTGGCGATGCCGAAGGCACAAGCGGGTGGAAAAAGAGCTGCAGCCCGTCCACCGGGTGCACTATGGGCACGGTCTGCATGGCCGGGAATGCAGGCGTGGCCAGTTCCCAGCGCGCCGTGCGCACCAGCTCCACTGTGAGCAACTGGAGCACCGCCTGCGCCAGCTCCTGGCCGAGACAGCTGCGCGCACCTCCGCCAAAGGGGATGTAATGGAAGCGGCCTGAGGCGCCCCGTGCATCCTGGCCCGAGGCGCTGAAGCGCTCGGGGTCAAAGCCCTCGGGTGGGCTGCGGTATACCGCGGCCGTCTCGTGCGTGTCCCGGATGCTATACATCACGCTCCAGCCTTTGGGGATCTGGTAGCCCTGCGGGGAGGTGAGGAGACCTACCTGAGGCACTTGGAAACCGGGCCTAAACTGACCCTCCACCCTAGGTGCATCACACAGAACTCTGAACACTAGCAGGAATGTGTGTCAAACGTGCAAGAGTGATCACTCTGCGTTCCAATCACAGTTCCTTCTCTGGTGAGCTGTGTGACCTTGGGCTAGCTACTCAATCTCTCTGAGCCCTCAGTTTCTTAATTGTAAAAAAAGAACAAAAATGCTCATTTTGTTGTGAGGATAAAATAAATGGGTCCGGCATATATGTTGGTGATCAGTAAGTAAATTTATCTGTTATTGTTTATGTTTCAATGTTGTGTTTTTGTCTTTTTTTTTCTTCTGATATTAGATCAGGACCTAAATTCCAGTTCTGCACCTACCAGCTGTCTAGGCTGGAACAATGCAAATGACAGAGAACCCATTTCTCAGTGGTCGGCTCAATTGCAAAGGTTTTTCTTTGCACTGAACTGAAAAATGCCTCTCTGTCCTTCCTATCCATCAGCTGTACAACAACGATGTTTAGCTCTGTCACTACACTTTAAGAAGGTGCACAGGAGAATTAAACTGGGGAGTCCTTAAAATGTTGGAAAGCAGCTTTCATATTCCCTCTGTGCACCTCCAGCTTTTTGAACTACTTCACTTTCTGATGTGTCTTCCTTCCCCCTGACTATCCTGCTTCCCTTGCCTGAACAGGCTCCACAGTGTCTACTGGGAGGCTCAGATAGGCAGAGAGAAGATCTCAGAATCACAGAGGGGCTCTCTTGCTCTCTTCCCTGGGCCTCAGTTTCCCCATCTGTAAACTGGATGGCTAAGACCCCTGAGCGCTGCTTACCCTGGGGGACCCGTGCTCCTCCCCGTTTCCCTGTGGTCTTGTAGGGCACACTAACACCTGCAGAATGAAATCTGAATTTCAAGATGCAACATCCAACTTTTAAATACCTCACTGATCCACCCATCTTTGTGGGGGCTGTCTGCTGTCAGTGGTGTGCTGTCCCACCTAACCCTTTACTGCTCCAGCTCAAATTCCCCCCTCCCCCAAATGTTGTGGTGTCATCCAGGACCACAGACTGCTCCACACCACATTTGGGATGAAGCTGTAGGCCCTGGCTCCCTTTCTCTCCATGATCAGGTCCTCCAGGACAGAATCCCAGTCCCCACAAAGAATCCTGGTTTGTAACACACCATGGATGTTTGCTGTTTCATGTAAGGGTCAGGGAAAGAGATGCCCATTTTGCCTGGAGCCTCCCAGGAACTGAGCTGGGGGAAGAGGGGACTGCAGCGACACCTGTTCAGGCGAACACCTTTGCCAAGTTAGGGCTCCACTCCCAGATCCTGCCATTGTGTAGCACAGCCCAGTGCCACTGGCAGTGTCAGGGCTGGAAGGGATCAAGACAGCTTCCTTCCACAGAGTAAATGGAAGCCCTGAATGAGGTGGGACTTGCCCAAGGTCTTACAGAGATGGAGCCAGGCCTAGACCTTCAATTTGTTGCCCTGACCAAGCCAGCTTGATCAGACCATTAAGAGATTCAAACCCATATTTTCATTGTCCCGTTCTTCTGGAATCCTTAGCAGAGGCCCTGGACAGGTAACAAGGATCGGTTCTTTGATCCTGTGAAGGAGCCAGAGGGGTGGGAGGTGGGAGGGGATGGGTACAGGACATTCAGGGGAGCTCTTTGTACTCCACCCAGACTCACCGGCTAAGAGGGGGGTGCTGCAGGGAGAAAAGTTTTTATTCTCAAACTTGGATCTAATCGAGTTGACTGACCTCCCAGCTGCCAGAAGCATAAGTATATGGGGTCCCTAACTTTGTCAGCTCACCAGGAACTAGGCTTGGGCCCCTCAACCATGGATCTGGGGAAATAGAACAGGGCTCAGCCCATTTTACAGGCGAGAAAGTGGAGGATCCGAGAGGGAAAGAGAAGACTTGGCCATCTTAGTCTCCCGACCCCCCACTTCCACCCGCCCAGGCACCGCAGCAGGCTGCCGGGCGGCAGGGGGCGGGGTGCAGCGCACTTACATCAAGCTCGAAGGTGCGCAGTGCTGTGCGGTAGCCCCCGGACACAGGCGGCAGGAGGCGCAGCACCTCCTTGACCACGCAGTCGACGTAGCGCAGACCGCCCAGCGCTGCGAGGCTGAGGTCTGGCTCACAGCGGCAGTCGGGCCAGGGCCCCGCGCCATCCCCTGCCAGCCCGGGCTCGCAGCTGCACGCGCGCCCCAGCCCCTGCGCCACTAGCTCCTGCCGGATCTTGGCGATGGCCGCCGGGTGCTGCAGTAGCAGCAGGACGAGGGATGTGCTGGCACTGGCGGTGGTGAAGAAGGCGGCGAAGAGGAGCTCCACAGCGGACTCCTGCAAGACAGCCCGGGCAGTGCTGAGTCTCCGTCAGCGGGGCCCCGGCCTCCTGACCGAGATGTAAAGGGCCCAAACTGACCGTTGTGCAAAGGCCGGAGAGCCCGGGATGTGCCACTGTGGCGGCTACGTGTGAGGGTCCTGGAGTCCATTGAATCCCGCCTGCCACTTAGGCAAGCCACAAGAACAACCGGCAAAACCAGGATCTACCCACTTGCCTTGGGAGGGTTCCCAGACAATGCTAGGAACGTATTCCGTGAGCCATTCTTAGTGCTTTCGGGGTGTTAACTCAATCCATTCTCACCCCGGGCCTGTGAGACCGGCCCTGCTTTTGCAGGGTTGGAAATGCCCCTGCGGCCAGTGGTTCCAGTAGTGGCTCCGAGCCCAGCGCTCTTAACCGCGCGGTGGTGCTGCCTGGAACCCCAGCTGGCGCTCTTGATAATGACTGCGGTGGGACTGAGGAGTGCACAGCTGCAGCCCCAGCCTTGCACCAAATCAGGCATCACGGGTTCTTCTTCCTGCTTAGTGGAGGGGTCCCGGTGAGTGACTAAGCCTCTTCCTGGTCTGCACTGCCCAAGAAACACAGAGGGGGGCCCCAGGCCCCAGCCCTCACTGCGTGCCTCTGCCCTCCTGACTCCCTGTCTTCCTTCCTGGCAGCAACCACGGTGTGTGTTTATACACTGATTTTCGTGATCACAGGATGAAAGTATACTCTGCCCCCCTGCGCCTCAAGGGGAAGGGCTGTGTTTTGATCATTCCTAAATCCCTAGTCCCAGCACAGAGCCTGACGCGGACTAGGTACATAATATGTGTGGAATGAATGGCCTGGTCCAAGGCTGTCCCACCCGTGCAAGATGGGGAGCCAGGACAGAGACCTTGAAGCCAGCCCTAACATCCTCCCTGAACAGGCATGGCCTGCCTGACTTGCCCTGAATACCAGACTAGAAAAGAAGCTGCTCCCTGAAACCTGGGACAACCCCTTCCCATCCCTGTCAAGGCAGTGGAACTGTGCACTCTTGTCCACCCTGCTCCCTTCACCGCCCAGAGCTGTTCCTACCCCTGGGCTCTCCCAGGACTTGGGGGAGCCCACTGCTCATCTACTTCTAACCGCCTGACTCTTCCAGACTTCACAACCACCCAGGAGTCAAGGTAGAGGTTATTAGCCCCATTCTCAGAGAGGAAACTAAGGCTGAGCCCCACACTTAGAGGTGGGTGGAAAGGGGAAATCGAAGCCTAGAACAAGGATGGGAATTGCTTTCAGAGGGCTGAGGTGTTTCCATTTCTAACGTTGTCCTGCTCCCCAACCTCTCCACTGGTTGTCAAGCAGGTCTTGGAGGCCAGTCCAAAGCTTCCCCCACCTCCACTGCATGCTATGCATACTTGGGGAGCGGTTCCAGTTCTTTTGGGAATCCCACAGTGACAGACTGGTAGCAGGACCAGATGCCAAGATGCCTCATGGGAGGTGGGGAGCTTCCAGAAGGATATGGAATTTGACCCTGAGCCCTTAGGATTTGTAGAGAAAAGGAGTGAAGAGTGCTTCATGGGGGGTGGGGGGTGGGGTGGGCAGCAGAAGCAAAGGCAAGGAGTGACAAGAGAAGGGGGAGGGGGAGTGGAGCTGTTTGTGGCCAGAAGGGCCTAGGATTCAAGCCTTCTAGGCTCCTACTGAGAGTGGGTGGGGCTGAGCCAGGACTAGAAGCCTAGTCTCCTTTCCCCTCCCCCTGAGGAGTGACTAAGGCTTAAAGTGAGGCTATAACCCTGCTAGGAATGCAAAAGAGGGGAGAAGGCCAGACCTCTGCCACTTACCTTCAGCTCCTGCACCGACAGCTCGTGGCCCAGCTCCCTAGTGCTGTGGATAATCATGGCCAGGGCATCACCTGGCTCCCCAGTCGTGTCTTCACGAAGCTTCTCTGCAATGGCCTCCTCCAGGTGCCGATGTAGCTGGTCCCTTGCCCGGATGCCCTGATGCACAGGGAGAGAAGGGAGGTGAGGCAGAAAGGCTGAGGGGACTAGGCCTGGGCTCCTACCCCACCCCCACCCCCAATCTTCCCCGGGCTACTCTGGCTCTGCTGAGTTCCCGATGTTAGCAGTTTCCCAGTTTAGCTCCATGCCTGGCATATAGAAGCGTTTTAATAAATGCCCAGGAATTTTTCCACTTGCCTGACACATCATTCTCTCTTGATTATCACAAGCCCCTTTGAGGCAGGCAAACAGTTTCGTTGGTCCTTAAGGTAGGATGCTGGGACCCAGAGAAGTCAAGCAATTGCCCAGAGTCACACAGCCATCAGTGCCCATGTAGGCACAAAGTTGTGGGAGTGGAGTCAGCTCATTGCCTTTCCCTTGCACTGGGCTCAGACAGGGACAGTAGGCACCGGTGCAGACAGCAAGGGACACCTTGATGCACCCAGAAAAGCTCTGGCTTAGAAGACACAATTGGATATTCTAAGCATCAGCCTGTGTAAGGTGGTAGGCAAGAGGGCCAGGGCGCCCCTCCAGAGTTCAGGGAGCAAGCACGCAAGAGCATTTGAGGGCTTGAACTCTCTAGTCAGAGTAGATGGAGCTCAAATCCTACCTCTCTGCCCCTCTACTAAGTCGTGTGATCTTGGGTAAGTTATTTAACTTGTCTGAGCTTCAGTTTCTTCATCAACAAAATGAGAATAACACTTTGCAGGTTGAGAGGATTAAATCAGGAAACGTATCCAAGGCGATCAGCCCATATGATGGCCCTTTATACATAACTATTATTTTCACCCGGTGACTGAAAACCCCTGCATTGGCACATTCTCCAGCTCAGGGAGAAGGGAAAGGCGGGATGAGGCTTCCTAGGCGCTCCCTGGGCCTCGCCCTTAGCTCTGAAGTCTGAAGAGGCCGCGGTTCTCTGATCCGGAAACTAGCGGGCCCGGGGCCGCGGGCGGGGAGCCGGCACCCACCCCTCTCCAACCCAGGCTGGCGCCGGGCTGGGCCGGGGGCGTGTCTGCAGCCCTAAAGCTCCCATCCGTTCCGCAGCCGTCCGGGCTTCCAAAGGGGTGTTGGAGGCCCGGCCAGGAGGCGCCATTCTGGGGAAGGAGGGGCTGGGCGGACCGGCCGGGCGCCTGCCACAGAGTATCCAAAAGGAGGCCCGCAGCTGCTGCGGCCGGAGCATGATCTGTCTGGCCCAGAGAGGGTCTCTGGCCCGCCCCGGGTCACACAGCCTGTCAGGTCAGAGGGCAACCCCAGCGCCCACAGCCACACTACGCCGCTACAACAGAGGTGACGCATGGGGCGCGCCAAGAGAGCCACAAGAGGAAGGTCGGGGGCTGGGGTAGTAGTACCTTGCGCAGGCCGCTGAAGGGCACGTCCAGGGGCAGTGAGAAGAGGTTCTCCACAAACTGCTCGAAAGTTCGGGACAGCTCCGCGCATTGCGCCTCGTCCAGCCGTAGCCCCAGTAGGATGCGCGCGGCCATACGGAAGGTGAGGGCTTTGGCGGCCTCATAGACATTGACTGGCCGGCGGGCTGCGCACCAGGTGCGCACCTCGCGCCGCAGCGCCCCCTGTAGGCGGGGCACGTAGCGCTCCAGCGCCCCGCGGCTGAACACTTGTGCCAGAATCTGTAGGGAGCACGAGGGGTGAGCCCTCCTGCGCTACGGCCTCCTCTGCGCGGCAATTTCAGAGGAGCCAATTTCGGGCCCTTCTGCCTTTTCTAAGTGGCCCGGACCTACACGTGATGGCTTTTGTTCTCGCCATTCCCTCTAGTTCTTTTCTGTGGAACAATCCCTCCCACCAATCTAGGCTCTGGCTGCCTCCTCCTCCAAGAAGTCGTCCCTAACAACTCTCCAAGTCTGTCTCCAGCGCTTCAGGTATCACAGGTACAGAAGGTCAGAGAGGAAAGGACCTTTAAGTCCCAATCCTGGCCTTAAAAACCTAAGTCAGAGAAGGTAAGGGACTGGCCCAAGGCCACCCACTCGTTGGCCAGGGGCCCTGGCCAGGTTTGCGGTGTACACCTAACACTTAGTCCCGACCTAGCCTACAGCAGGTGCCGGAGAACCGCGGGTCTGACGTCCCGACGGCCCCTTCTCTGGTTTTGGCTCACCTTGCGCCGCTGCCGGTGTGGCTCACCAACAGCGCCGAGCAGTGTGTGCGAGCCCAGTAGGATGTGCGCGCTCTGTGGCCACTGGCTGCGCACAAGACGGTGCTCCCCTAGCAGGATTGTGCGCACATTCTCCGCGCCGCTCACGCGGATCACCGGCCTGCCAAGCAGGTGCGTCTTGAACACTGTCCCGTAGCGCTGCCGGCGGGAGCTGTGGAAACGCGAGCCCTGCGCGAGGCGCAGCGAGGAGGGCTGGGGCCGCCGGGAAGCTGGCCCAGGCCTCCCAACCATCCCCGGATAACAACAACCCGCTGGCTCCAGGCGGGAGCGTTCTTTACAAAAATCTCAAATGGGACTCGCAACTACGCTAGAGGAATGTAGATACTCCTGTTCCTATTGGCGAAAGGAGGAGAGTAAGGCTCAGAAAGGGGATGTGAGCGCCCAAGGGCTCACGGTTGAGACGCCGCCTGACAACTGGTTCTATGCATGCTTGTCAAACTCCCTAGAACCCTTCTGTTCACTCCCGCGTTGTGTCGGGACGTGTTTAAGTAGCGCTGGGGAGAACTGCGGTGACAGACGGTCCTTTCGAGGGAGCAGCTGGGCGAGGGCAGTGTATGCTCCATGGGCAACGGGTAGAGACTGGCTACGAACCCTGGGAGCACCGAGAGGGATGAGAGTCCAGTGGGAGCCAGGGCAGAAGGGGCCATAATGGGGTGAGAACCACCGACTGCTCACCTGAACTAACCAGTGCAGCGTTTCGCCGAAGAAGGGCCAGCCCATAGAGCCCTTGGGCAGGGGCAGGGAGGAGGCCCGGTCCCGGCTCAGCGTCCAGCGGAGGGTCCAGAGGTGCTGGGCCAGGCTGAGCAGCAGGCCGGCGCACAGCAGAGCGGTGCCTGCCGCCCCCAGCACAGACAGGCAGCCCAGCCCGCAGGGGAACATGGCGAGCCTGCGGGGGGCCAGGCCCCGCAGAGCGCTGGGGCGAAAGAGCTGGGAGCGGGCAACGCGCAGGGCTCACCCGTTCTGTCTGGAAAGGTCCTGGGGCTTGGGAGCCAAGACCGAGAGTTGTAACCTCGGCCAAGGACTTGGCTCTCAAGGAAGACTGGCAGTGCGAGACATCAACGACCATGCGCCCTTAGGGTACATGCCTTCCTCAAGGCCCACGCGAGCTCAAGACTTTTCCTCTGAGGGTGCAGGCTGCTTCGGGACCTGGCATCCATGGGCACCTCCCACCTCCTCCCGGGGCCAGCACTCCTTTGATAGAAGCAAAAAGGGCAGGCAAAGAGGGGAGCAACTTACCAGTGTTGCCAACCTGGGCTTCGATCACCGGGGCTGTGGACCCCCGCCCCACCTCTCTCTCTCCCCCAGTCTGTTAACCCTTCTCGGCCCACCCTGGACACATTATATAGACACTGGCTCCCTCCCAACGGACAGATCCTGATTCACACGACGTGACGTGCCTATGCATATTTAAAGAGCTCTACGCAGAGTACCGATTGGAGGCGGTGGGCAGCAGCGTGCTCACCGAGGGGCTAGGAGCAGGGCGTGGCAGCCGCAGCGGCACTGCAGCGGGGCTGGGGCTCCGGGCGCAGATCCTCCCGCGCCAGAACTTCCCGGCTGGACGCAGGAGCTTTGTGGTGGGCAAGCCGAGAGCTAACTTGCTCCCTGGGGTCCACACCCTCGAACTTCTGGGTGCCTCTCCTGCCCCCGGCACTCCAAGGCTAAGGGCTGGGGTTTCTCCCATTTGCCCTGTTCCCCTTTCTGGGAAATTGCGGTGTTTGGTGCCAACCTAGGCATCGCAAGCACCTACAAGCATAGCCGCAGTCAAGATTCTTTGACATCCCCCGTCCATCCCTGGTCTCTGATCTCCCACTTCAGGAATGCTTGAAAAGCTGGTAGTCTCATTGTTGACTGAAGCTCACGAGGGGTAGATATTCCTGGGCTCCTTTGGGGTTTCAAGGACCAAATTCACCATTTCCTTCCTCTCCAAGGGGCCCCCGCCCCCGTCTACAGGGTTGTTTCCTGTACTTTTTGGGAGTCAGAGGGCTCCAAATACCCCAAGGACTCGCGCATCTCGGCCCCTAGAGCGCAACCAGAGGGATGGGGAGGTAAAGCAAGGTGAACTCCTCAAGACCATTCCAGCTGAGGACCCTCAGTAGTCTGCTCCAAGCAGAGCAAAGCCCGCGGCTCTCAGAATCCCGCACACCTTGCCAAAGCCCGGAGGCCCCCCACCCCATGCCCTGGAGGGCTGGGGAAGGCTCGAGAGGGACAGCCGCATTCCACAGTCTTCAAAGAGAGCTAGTTAGTTGTCCGCCGTTCCTCCAGTAACTTCTACGAAGTACCATGTTTCCCATGTAATAGTTTTTAAAATGTGAAAAGCCTTAGGATAAGATATAGTCAAAAGAATGAATGTTTATTTTCTTTGTTTTGGTGATACCCCTATTCCAATAACTAGGGAATAATAACCTTTCTAAAGGAAGCAGTTGTTTTAAACCAGGAAGCTCTGAATACATGCAACTGCAACTCATTTTCAAGAAAATGCTCCTTTTTTTATATTTCATCACAAAATCAAAAATGCACATATGATTCTTTACATTTATTTTACAGAGTCAGGTGTAAGTTTCATACAGGCATAAATCCTGAAAATGCAAAAGGAATATTCAGCATAAATACAATGAAGAGAAAGAAGGGTCAGATTGATGTTACCATTTGGATCAGGGTAATTTACACAAAGGAAAAATGTACATTCGTTTTAAGGTTTTCCAGAGTTCATTTGGTTTGGCTCGTTCCCACAGAGGATACCATACCGAGACCTGTGTTTGGAGAAGTAACCCGACCCCGGCGGGAACGTGTGCAGCAACATGTAACCCTGGCACAAGCTGCACCTGAAGTGGCTGGCCCCACTTAGTTCCTGTCCTGTCTTCTAACGCGACCCAAACCAAACCAAATACATTCTAGAATGGGGTCAGCTACAAACAACATAGGTAGGAACCCTAACCCTGCCAAACAGAAACGTTACATCTGTAGAAAACCCCACACCTTGTCTTCATATTCAGAATGATCACATTAAACCGCCCAAGGAGAGCAAATAATGCACATTCTTACTGAGTGAAATCAGGTTTGATTTCAGAGACCTTCAAAAATGTGTCTATTTCTCCCTCAGAATCAGCAGAATTAGAAATTTTTTGTCTGCTTAAATCATATTTAGGTGAAAAGTAAAAGCTAAAAGTCAGAAAATGACAGTGAAACATTCCCAAATCAGACATGATTACATTCCCAAACCAGGTACTGATGAAAAAAACAAACCACTGAAGTCTGAATAAAAAAGATATTTATATGTAGAGGCACAAGTTTTTCTAATGTATTTACAGTCAGTTTCATATACAATTTTTATCTGATTTACATATTTTTAAAAGTGAAAAAATGTCACATTTTCCATATATAAAATAGTATTCAATTATTTAAAAATCCATACAAATGATATTTATTATTGTTTGTGGTTTCAGCTCTCATCAGTGTCTTTTCTCTGCTGTGTTCTTAATTCTGCCAACAAACTGCTGTCATCACAACCAGTGCCTGTCAGAGACCAGTGTTCAGCCATGAACATGGTGTCACCGAGTGCGAGGGGTGTGAGGCCTATGTGTGCTGGGACAGACCGTTCACCAAACTTCGCAGCTGCTTCATGACTGTCTCTATCAACTTCTGTTTGTCTCGGTCGTTCTTCCTGAACTGTGCAAATATGTTGTTCTTTTTGCTGGTATCCTTCATCCTAGGAATATACGTGAATAAAGAAGCTTAGTAAAAGGAAATCGTAAGCTACGTTGTCACAAGTAAAATATCTTGGCATGCTCTGAACTATTTCATACTAATCCTATGCTTGAAAAATATATTTCAAAGAAAATAAGTACTAATAAAATCACAGAAATGGCAACCACACACAAGATTAGCAGCTTTATTCTACATTCTGTATAAAATGGTGTTTTGGCATTAGTATATAAGTCTAAAGTATGTTAAGTTTTCTAATATCACACTATTTTCTAGTATCATTCCATAAAGTGTACGAAAATACATGCCCTCTGTTAACTCTGCAAATCACATTCACAGCAAGACACAGTGAAGGAAAAAGTAACATTAGAAAATTCAAAGCAACCATGTTTTTTGCCTCAGTGGTATTTCATGGTATTGTAAAATAAATTTGTGTTCATTTAAAATAGTTCTTTTTCTTTTCAAGTAAAACACACCACAGACATTTAGAAATGTGGGAAAATAATATACAGTTTTAATTCAACAACTGAAAATTTTAATAGTGGTACTTAAACTTTCCACATAACCGAGGGAAAACCAAGAGCTAAACCTGTATTATTTTCAATTGGCCCAGATGCACCAGTAAGTGTCCTGTTACTTCAGTTTTTACTGTATCATTTTTAAATCACACGCTTATCTACCTGCAAAAAACCCAAGTCCATAATGGTGGGATTTTGATAGCACTAAACATTCCAAGTCCTAGCCATATTTTACAAAATAACTTATTTCCTATGTCATAGTATAAAAAAATAGTTCCAATTCTCATTTGACTCAAGTAAACATACTTCTAAGGCCAATTAAGCCTGCTGTTGTGGATACAATAGGAAAAATGTTTTGTTCATATCAACATAAATGGCCATCTCATATAAAACTACATCAACATTAAAGGACAAGAAAGAGGCTTATGTTTTGGTCATTAAAATGGACTAAGCTTTTAAGCTCCCTTTAAACATTTCTCTTTTGATGAAAATCTCTAGTTCTTCAACTATTACTGAATCACAAAATGCTAAAATGTTATGTAAAAAAGTTTTCAGAATATACTCACTTCTCCAAAAGAGTAAGGGCTGTGTTTGGATTCACCCGGAGGTACTTAGAAGCTGGCTGTCCATAATCAGCTAGGTAAGTAGACCAATCCCAAACCATAAACAGGTCAAGGAGCT